>JAXCGZ010021576.1:0-39427 GCA_037179515.1 Halocaridina rubra
TTAGGTTTGGTTGTTTTTGTGTTGAGAGAGGGGATGGGATAGGTATGTGTGTGTTGTGTGGTGTTGTGTTTGTTTGTGAGGTATTTATTAGATGTATGATGGGTAGGGGTATTGAGTGTGAGGGGGGGATGATTTGGTGTTTGTGTTTGTTGATAGGGGGTTGTTTTTAGGGTTGTGGGTTTTGTAAGGGTTTGGTTGGGGAAGGGAATAGTTGAAGGGGGGTTGGAGAGAGGTTTATGTTGGTGGTTTTGGGGGGATGAGGTGGTGGTTTGTATTGGTGGAGGGGTGGAGGTTGATAGGGATGGTATGGAGATGGGGTTTGGTTGTTTAAGTTGGGGGTTGGAGGGGGGGGGGGGGTTGTTGTGTGTGTGTGTGTTGTGTTGGGTGTATGGGGGTGGTTATTTGGGGGGATGGATTTTAATTGTATTTGGGGGTTTGGGTTGGTGTGATTTTATAGGGGGAGGTTTTGTGTTGTTATGTTTTGTTGTATAGGATTATGAAGTAGGGATATATAGTGATGAGAATGGGGGGGGTTGGGGTGGGGATGATGGGAGTTAAGTGGAGTGGAGTAGAGTAGGTGGGTGGAGGGGGGGAGGGGGTGGTGGGGGGAGTTGTTGATAGTTAAGTGGATGTAAATAAAGTAAGAGGGATGTGGGAGTGAGTTGAGTATGGGGTTGGGGGAGTTGGGTGGGGATGGGTAGTGAAGTAGTGTTGAGGGGGAATGGATGATAGTAGAGTGGTAATTTAATTGGGGGTAATTGGGAAAGGAGGTTAAGTTTGGGTGATTGAGGTTTGAATGGTGGTAGTGGGAGGGGGGGGTGATGGTTGGGGGTTTTAGGGTGGTTGTGATAAAGGGGGTTGAAAGGGTTTAATGGGTGTATAAGATTGATGTGAAAAAAGTTAGAGGGGAAGAGAGTGTGTTGGGTGTGGTTGGGGGGGGGTTGAGGGATGTGGGTGTGGGTGGATGGGGATGTTGGTTGGGGGGGGGGAGGGGGGGGTGGAGGGAGGGGGGGGGTGGGTGTTGGAGGTGGGGTGAGGGTGTGTATGGGGGATGTGTGTGGGAGGGAGAAGGATGAAGAAGAAGAGGAGTAATATGTTGGGTAGGGAGATAGGAATAATGGATGGTAAATGGGTAGGGTGTTAGGGGGAAATAGGAGGTTGTTGGTTTGGTGTGGTTGGGTGGGGTTGGGAGTGAGGGTTTGGTTGTTGTTGTGAGGGGGGTGTTAGAGGTTTTTTGTTGTATGAGGGGAGGATGGAGTTGGTGTTTTTTTTTGTGGGGGGTGTTAGGTGAGGTGTGATGGGATGGGGGGATTGGGTTGTGGGTTAGTGAGTGAAGGTTTATTGGGGGTTAGAGGTTGTTTAGGTGTGGGATAGAGTGGTTGAATGGGTTTAGTATAGGAGTTGTTATGTGATTGGAGTGTTGGGGGTTATTGGTGTATTGGGGTATTGTTTATGTTTGTTTTGGTTGTTTTGATAGTGGGATAGGTCGTGGTGAGAGGGCTTGCGTTTCCGAAACGTGCTACTGGTATCGTATTTTACACGGTACAATACTGTTAGTACTGTATTTATGTTTTTTACTATTTTTACTGTTTTATTATTCTTAGGCTAGGAAATACTTGTTTTATCAATAAAATAATGAACATTTTAATATTCACTAGGTCACGTAGGTGAGAGCCTTTGCGTTTTCCGAAACACTGATACCGGTATCGTATTTTATGTGGTGCAATACTGTTAGTATTTATGTTTTTTACTATTTTTTACTGTTTTATTATTCTTAGGCTAAGAAATACGTTTTTTTATCAATAAAATCATGAAACTACTGGAAATTTTAATATATATGCTAGCTCACTTAGGTGCGACCCCAATACATTGTACGCTATCGGACACTATTTCACATGATGCAATACTGTGAGTTATATATCTAAATTTATGTTTTTTACTATTTTTTACTGTTTTATTATTCGTAGGCTGGGATATAAATTTTTTTTATCAATTAATGAAATTTGTTTTTTTCAATAAAAAAATGAAAATACTGAATTTTTTTGTTTTTTTAATATTTTAATATTTTTGCATATACCCTCCCCCCAAAAAAATAATTTGCCAAAAAAAAAAACCGTGGTACAGTGAAAATGCGAGCCAAGAAACGCGATCCAGCGAAGGATCACTATATATATATAATATATATATATATATATATATATATATATATATATATATATATATATATATATATATATATATATATATATATATATATATATATATATATATATATATATAAAAGTAAATAAAAAATAAATAAATAAATTGAATAAATGGAGAGAGAGAGAGAGAGAGAGAGAGAGAGTCATAAATCATTGTTGCACTAGTACAACAAGGGCTTGTGTGAAAAAGTCACTCCAATAAGGGTGAAAATCCCAGTCAGAAAGTCGTTATGGCTAAGCACTTTCTTCACCGCCACCACACATCTGGCCTCCACCATATATAGACTGATAAATATATAGATCAATAATAAACAAATAATTGAATAAATGAAGAGAGTCATAGATCATTGTTTTACCAATACAACAAGGACTTATGTGAAAAAGTCACTTCAATACGGGTGAAAATTCCAGTTATAAAGTCATTTCGACTTAGCACGGTGATCACCACCATGACACACCTGATGTCCACCATATATAGTGATAAATAAATAAATCAATAATAAATAAGTAAAGAGAGAGATAGGGCCGTAAATCATTGTTGTATTAATACAACAAGGACTTATGTGAAAAAGTTATTCCAATAAGGGTGAAAATTCCAGTCAGAAAGTCGTTACGACTTAGCACTGTGATCACTGCCAGCACACACCTGGTGTCCACTGTATATAGTGATAAATAAATTGAATAAAAAGAGAGAGAGCTATAAATCATTATTGTACTAGTACAACAAGGGCTTATATGAAAAAGTCACTCCAATTAGGGTGAAAATCCCATTCAGAAAGTCGTTATGACTTAGCACTGTGATCACCACCACCACCCACCTGGTGTCCACGGTATATAGAGTGAGTTAAGTTGTTTATTTTTTTGTTTATCTGTATATCTTTAATACTGTACTTGTTTATTTTTAGCTTACATATGTATTTCAGCTTGGTTATGTACTTGTAAAATGTGTTTTACTTAGTTTTTTCTTTGGTATATTGTGTTTATACATGTTTGTGGAGCGTATCTATGTATACAGGGAATCCTCATATAAAGTCGTTTCGAGTTTACGACAAAGTCTGCTAAAGAAAAAAAAATTTCATTTATTTATTTTTAAATTTTATATATTTATAAATTTGTTTTTGTCTAGTTTCCCTTACCATTCCTTCCTGGTGGTCCTCTAGGGGTTAAAAGTTCGACCAGTTGAAGTAGCCAACAGTCATTTCACAGATGATGATAAAGAGATGTGTACAAGTATAAATTAATATTTCTTATCTGTATTTACCAATGAAAACTTGGAATATATTCCAGAGGTAGAATATATATACACAGACCGGCCCGATAATATACTTAGTACAATAAATATTAAGAGGGAGGATGTAATAAAAGAAATAGATAAATGAAAGGTTCATAAATCTCCGGGACCTGATGAAATTTATGCTAGAGTATTAAAGAAGTGCAAGGCAGAGCTTAGTTGTCCACTAACTGCACTATGCTATAGTTTAATAAAATTAGGATTGGTACCCAAGGAGTGGAAATTGGCAGATGGGTTAAAAAGAAAAACTATAGACCTGTATTTTTTCTTTTTAAATTCAATATAATTTTTCACTATAACCAACTGTATATAAAAAAACAAATAAATAAAGTCATTAACTTGATAAAAAATAACATACTAGTGTAATATTTCTAATGTTTATAAGTGTGTTTTATATCGTATAGTTTTGTTTTCTATAGATTATGTATTGATTGTGCTTTTGCCTTTCCAGACTCACCTTCCTGCCCCTGTCTCGTCAGCAGCTGACATAGCAAGCTTTCTCCTGATAAGCAAGTCTCTCCCTCCCTATGTAAGCACACCACATGAGTACAGTATACTGTACAGATACTATTTACAGTTTTATACTATACAGTAACACAGTACAGATATTGTAGTTTAATACAGTACAGATATTTTTATGTATGTGTTATTTTATTGTACTGTACAGTACATGTATACTGAACAGTACCTGTATATGATGTTAATTTTAAAGTTTTGGAATTGTATTAAGATTAGTTTAAGTAATTTTTCAGAACCATTTGGAACGTAGGGCCCCCCTTTATTTTATTATTTTTTTTTTTTAAGGGGACCCAAGCTTGAATCTAAGTGAGTTCCGACTTACGTCGATTTTCAGCTAAGTCAGCTGTCAGGAACGGAACCCTGACATTTTATGAGGACTCCCTGTATTGACATTATTCCTTATGAAAATAAACTATTTGAATTACGCGAAATTAGAATCACACGAGCCTTTTGAGAACCTATCCTTGCGTTAATATGAGAGTTGACTATTACAATAATATTTGGGACCCATATGAAAGTGAAGCTTTGTCATCACAGAAACGGAAAGAGGAAATATTATTAGGAAGATGAGGCACACATCACGACTTAGGATTAAACGTTCTTGACTTTTCTCAATTAATTCCTTGTAGAGGAATACAGCAACTTGACCACCCTTCAGTGAATAACATTTCTTTTAAGAGTTTCATAACTGAAGACTGTAAAGGAATTACAGGAAGTCCTTGACCTACGACGCAGTTCCATTCCTCAAGATGCGTCATAACCTGATTTTCTAGATAAGTCGAAACACACCAAAACAAGCACCTACTCTCCCACAAATGCTAACGTAGTAGTAAAGTTCATAGTCTAAGACTTAAAAACAAAATTTTTCTGTGACATATGAAAACATAACTAGGACAAAAAACATGACGAACATACATATGAAATATTGAACTGAAACAGTAATAAAAAAAGAGAACAATCTCTAACCTTTACTCCTGTGGTTAGCTCGCACACTGGAAGGGGTGTTACAAGAGAGGGATATGCTGTTGATGCTGGTCATCCAGCAAAAGCACTAATACCCTTTCCATATCAATCATTAGGCCACTTTTCTGCTAAATATTCGCAGTGAACACTATAAGAGCAGAACCTTTCACATGTTCAAGGTGCGATCTTTATCCTTGATAATCGTCGCCACGATCGAATGGCTTAACCCTAGTAACCTGCCAATGTTGGTAGCAGTTTCTCACTTTTCCAAGCTTTTCACTATCTCCAATTTCAGTTCCATTTCTTCAAAGCACTGCCATTAGAAGAATCTGCTTTACGCTTGGGAGACATAATACAGGCCAAAAATTATAAGGAAAAAAAAGCAAAACAAACCAAAGAGTGAATAAGCACAATAGCAAGATAGCTTACGAGTGGGAACTGAGCGATGCATCTTCCTTAGTTTAATGCCGCATGACGACATATTCCTCCACCACACTTTGCAACTGTTTCGCACAAAGTTCATATTTACGTTGCAAACCACGTAGGTCGAAATAAGATTTCTTAACTATTTATGGGAGATGCAATGTAAGCACGACACCAAGAACCTCGTAAACTAAGGACCCCCTGTATTCTTTTCTGGACATCACAAACTCAGAAAAGAATATATGGCTTTGACAAAAGGCTAACTTTGCATTTTAGAAATATTACTTTGCTGGCTTTGTCAATTTTAGAGGAGGTAAGAAGTAAAATGATGACATTTCTATTGGTATTTATTTTTATAAACAAAGACAATGTATTGTTAGCAATATAACTCATTAACGGAGACAGTTACAGTGGGGCTTTTCCTTATTTTAAATCTCATAATTTTTCCTTTGTGGTCAGTTTTAACAGCTGTATGGTGTGAAGTCTGCTCCCTCTTTTCCCTTACTTTGCCTGCTTTTGTTATGGTAGATCCAGGTGTCTGTTGGTGCTTCTGGTATGAAGTTCCTACTTTATTTGTATTGGACCTTTTTATTACTGGTGTTCTAAAGGGATACTCTAGCTATCATTTCTATTAACTGTTTGGTATTTGTTCCCAGAGTTTATTGTAGTTGTCCATTGCTGCTGATCAATCCATGAAGGTATTGCCACTCTCTGCTCATTTAACAATACTTCTTGAAGAGGAGTGGGGTTTGAGCCAATTATATTTTCCCATAGTGTCTTATCCAAATGAAGTTTTCTAGAGAAAGGCTCTAGATTTTTTGTTTTCCATCAGCTCTCTAAATTTCCTTGAGTGTGCTTTTTTCGTCAACAAAATATATTTTTTAACTTAACTTTATATTATAATTGGTTCATGAAAAGTTTTAACTTTATCCCTGATAGACCTGAAGTTTTCAAACTTCAGTGTTGCTAGCAAATGCTGCCTCTTTAGGCATGTTGCATATCCTGTGTACACTATTTTTCATGTGTGTGTGTTTTTTTAAGATAATAGAGAGAACACTAATAATAAGGCAGTTACACTTTATGCTCTTTTATTTATTTTCAAGCATTTTAGACAAGTTAATCTTATTTTTATGTAGTGTATACACTAGAATGCTTTTTATTTTTGTTTTCCTATAAAATGTACACATATCTAACAGGAGTAGAATTTTCGGTGTCACTATACTTCATTTCCGTAGTAGGGCCATTCTGAGGTGCTTCTGGAATTATTGGCCTTAGGGTATGTAAAGTTCTTTTCTTAGTTTGTGTCTTTTATTTACTCATAAATTTCTCAAGAGACTATGGTCCAAATGCAGCTTTTATGTTTTTTTTGTGATTGAAAATAATTCATTGTTGGAAACCATGCCTTTAGCAGTCTCAAGCAGATTGTTTAGATTTGCACTATATTTAGATAAACTTTTTCTCTTGCACCACTTTTTTAAAAATGCCTTATCTCTTGCTTCCTTCAGGCAATACTTTTAATTTTGTCTCCGAATCAATATTTTCCCTTTACATCTTAGAGACAGCACTAACAATGGCTTGACAGGGCATTGGAGATGTAATACACTAGTTATTTTAGGATAAATATGTTTTACTAGGATAACACCTTTTTGAAACTCGCTAACACACACTGAGACACAAGCAGACAAGATCACGTGTGAGATAAAAAACCTGAGATCATGCAGAAAGTGTTCTACAGTATTGTTTGTTTAGAAAATATAAGCTTTAAAAGAAAACCAAAATTTGTATTTACATTACAAATAACTCATATAATATATTTATACAGCTTTAAATACTTACATGTACTGTATGTTATCATTAGATATTCACAACTTGCTGGAGCAATCTATTTGGTGTCAGGATCATTCACCTTCCACTTACTAATGTTGCTATAAACTTTGCCTCATGGGTTGGGGCTTGCTTGCATGAGGCAATTTTGGCTGGTGAGGGTAGTCTAATAATGACATAATGGTTAGATGAGCTCTTGGGAAAGTTGAGTGGCCCAACAACTGCTGCTCTTTCTTGACATTCCAACTTTAGCATGTTTTCATAGAGGCATTTGCCTTACAAAATATCACTTTTGCTCTGGCCTTTCAGATGATTAGGATTTTTTAATTTTTATTATCAGGTATTAGGTGATGCATGATTGTAGAGGAAAACATTTTTGAAGGAATACATAAAATGAGGAGGTGTGCTAGTCGGAGGCAGGGCAAGTGAAACGAAGAAGTTACAGCTTGAAGAATTCAGTGAAAACTTGTTGAAGACTCCTTTTTTTAACCAAAATATCAAATCTTATTGAGTTGAGCAGACTGCATAGTAGTGCATAGTACACTAAGAAGTTATTATAAAGATAAGATCATGTTTATTGAGATATGGTCAGAACACATCTTGGGGGATTTTTATAGGTTTATAAACTAAGATCAGGATGATTCCTGACAGAACCCAGAGGGGTGATGGTGTAGAAAACTTGCCCCTTTAAAAAAAAAAGAATAGCTGCATTTATGCTAGACATATGATATATACTGAATAGAATATAAAATACAAAATACACAAATTATAGGTTATCTATGTAGGTTATGGATGATGGGTGAATGGTTTGGCTGCTGGCTAGAAATTTCTATATTTACTCGCACTTTGGTTGGTGAATTGATTTATGTGAACGTGAGCCATGCATCTATGCTTGGTGGTAAATTACTTCAGTGTTGACCAAGCATTGCTGGCGATGTCCACGAGGAGGCTTTGGTTTGTGAGGAGGTCACTTGCATCCTTAGAAGTGAGGGTTGGCTGTTCTTTTTATTGGTGTGGAGTTGTGTGCTGGAGATGTTGTCCCTCATTCAGAATCCGGTGTTACTGAGGTTGGCGGCTGAGGGAAAAAAGGTGGAAGCTACTGGAACTGGCAGAAGACCATCTTCGCGTCTAGTAATGGGTTGGCCTTTGAGACAAAAGCATCTGAAAAGGCAGCTTCAACTGTCATCGCAAGACGTAGGAGCCAGCTTAAGGGGCAGGGAGACACTGACAGGACCTTTGGTTCAGCAGGGGTGCATGCCTTGGTTGGCTGTCAGGTCCAGCAGGAGACCATCATTGCCTCTAGTAGGGGATCAGCCTTGGGGATGGATGTCAGTATTCATCTGGTTGGTGTGCAGAAGGGCCGCTTTAACTGGCATCGGAAGGTGCAGGAGTCGGTCTGACAAGCAGGGAGACACCGCCAGGATCTTTTTGTCAAAGAGTGTATGCTTTGGTTGGCCGATGGGTTTGGCAGGAGGCTGTCCATTCCCCTAGTTAGTCATTGGCCTTAGAGATGAGGGTGTCTGGAAGGATGGCTGTAACTAACGTCGGTAATACACAGGAGCCAGTCTGAAGGGCAGGGAGGCCTGTACAGGTTTGTTGGGCCTTCTCTTAAAGGGCAAGCTGGCAGTGAAGCAGATGGTGCAAAGAGACAATGGTTAAATGAAATATATAATTCCAAGATTCTGAGACAGTTTTGCTAGAGAAATTGAGTTCCAGTGAAATTTTAGGTGGCTAAATTATGGCTGCCCTAGTTAAAAGATATTTTCCAGTTTCAGACTTAGATAATATATCAGTGTATTACAAGATTAAGATCAAGTAAATAAAGAAGGCCAGAAAATGATATTATGAAGAACAGTGCAAAGTTAGGCCATTACCATACGAATCTACAGAATCTTTGGAACTTGTAGAGGAGCCAGAATTTTAACGTTTTGAGACAATTTGGTTGAAGATATTGAGTTACTGGCATGAAAAGTGACTAAATTATCCCTGCCCAATCGACGATATAACCCAGACCCAGAGTCAGTGAATGAATTATTGTATCGCTAGACTGTGTTCAGGCAAGAAAGGAAAGCCAGATAATTAAATAAAGGAGAATAATGCATAAATAATACTGAATTATTACCGTGCAGTGTAAAATGATAGGAGAAGGCCCATTAAAGAAAACAATAGAAGGACTTATTACTTTCGAAATTAATCTATATAGATATAGTAATTTCGTGACCTCGTGTGATCACCTTGTGGAAGTACAATACAAGTATGTCTTGTATTGTACTTTGAAAAGGTGACCAGATTAGGTCACGAAATTGTTAAGTACTTCATATATTTTTCCTTTTATTTGCTTTGATGGGCCTTTTCCAGCCAGAATAATGCATAGTTGGATCTCTAAGATATATATGATTAGGAACTGTAGGACTTATATAAGAGCATAAATATTAAAAAGAAAATTGAGTAAAGATAAAGCCACTATTTATCTGAAAGGGGAGACATGCTCTCCCAATCAACAACTGCCAAAGTAATGCAAGTAGATAACAGGCTAGCTGTAGAGCAAAGGAGGAAAAGAGTATTGCAGAGACGGTCAACATGCCCAATAATATCTGTTCTATTCTGTCATAATCTTTAATATTTATGGACAATATCATCGGAGACCCCAAAGACTATTAGGTGAGGTAATTAGGGATGAATGATGTAAAGAAATATGTTATCGATTTATGTAGCTTAATGGATGCTATACTTGTGAACTTTAAGCATTAAATGAGATTCAGGTTGAACATACTATGGTTATGGCTCTCAAAAGACTAGAAAATGGGTGATTAAAGCAGTTAGACAAATGGTTGAGAAATCAGGAAATTACCTTTAGTTGCAGTTTGTTGAATCTCTTTTTTCACTAATGTTGTTCTTCATGACTTGTGTCTCTCTAAAATTTTCTTAGGGATTATCTTTAGGTACTCTCAGTGGATTTCTCAGAGTGATTTTTGCTTGTGGCATGTTTTTTCTGTTACTTTACCGTTTTGGTCCTTTATCTTCTCTTTTGTAACAGGAGGCAAGAAGCTGCCTGTATAACTCCCCTTCTAGTGATCTCACGGACTTCTCGTGCCTTGATACATGTTAAATCTCTCTGGAATGGCAGAAGGGGCATTTGCTGTCAGTTTCTATGTTCTTTAGGAGCTAAGTTGTATATGTTGAGGTGCTTTACTTTTTGGTGGGAATGGCAGTTGCTTTTTCTTTTGGTCTCTCTTGTTCCAGATAGCATTGGCATGTTCTTGGAGTTGATTTACTTCTTGTAATTGTAGTCGTGATGGGCTTTATCCTTGGTGTTGTATGCCATTCCTTTTTGGGTCTTTGAATGCTAGGCTTTTTAAGTGCTTGATCTCCTTCAACTACTTCTCTGAAGGGCAATGTGATATTACTTACCCAGTGACTGTCTCTGTTGTAGTTTTGGGGTTGGCTCCGCCTCTTTTTATACTTGTATGCTAACTTTTTTTTTTCATTTACAGTTATCATCACATGATGGGGGGCCTTAGTTTCAATTTATCTTTTTGAGGCACCAACTGTTCAGGTCATAAAACTACTTTTATTCTTGAAAGGAGGATGGGGATTTCTAGTTGTTTAGTACTTCTCTCCTATGTCATTGTAGCAGTCAAAGCTGGGTTATCCTATTGGATCCAATGCACATGTCATATTTGAGCAAGTTTATTTTACTTTTTTTCTGGGATTCCTTATACTTTCAGTTAAGCTGCTGTTCCTGACCTCCTTATTTCTCATTGCTTGTCTGGACTGAGTTGTTCCCTTTTTTGGGTTTCTTTTACTTATAGTTTAGCTGCTATTCCTTGCCTCCTTATTTCTCAATTCTTGTCTGAATAGAGTTGTTCCTTCTTCCCTGTACTATGTTTGTACTGGGAGGGTTGGATGGGCTCAATCATTTGTTTGGGCCCTTCAATATTATTCACTTTCATTGATGTGTTATACTATCTTACCTTGGCCCAGAGAGATCCTTCTTTTTTGGCAGTAGAGTAAGATCTCTATTGGCTTCTTGTTGAGGATGTAGCGTATATTTTGACCATTGGTTCCCTGACTTTTCTTGAGCATAGTTTTCTCTTTTACTCTCACGCTTTGTATGGGGAGGAAGATATGGATGCTTTTCTCTAGGGTTGATACTTGCCTTTTGGCCTTTTTGCTTGAGGGTATGTTCTCTTTCCTCTTTTCTCACCGTGTTGATGGTGATGGGTATATTTATCCCCTCCTTGCAAGAAGTGAAGAATCTGTACATTTTATGGCTCCTCCAGTTGGCCTTCTGGTACACTTTTATCCTGCTTAGGTGGTTCTTGATAATCATATGTGGTACCTTAAATGCATGGCTGTGTACTTCAGATTTCTTGAGTGGTTTGTTTGTGAATATTTTTGGCTTTGCCTTCCAAGTACTTTGTAGCTTTGGGATGCTAGCTTCTCCTTTTGCTTGTTGCCTTTACATGTGGTTTTGTAGGCTTGTGACTGCTTGTGTTCCGTTTCTGTGGTGTATATCTTTTTTGTTTCCCTAAGATATTCTGTTCAATGTGGATTCATCCTGTGATGGTGTGCTTCCCTGTTTAGAACCTCTTAAGCTTAATGATTATCTTGAGGGTTTTCTTGCATCCTCTCTTAAACTTTGAATGTATCTCTCTTCATTGGGTCAGTTGTATTTTCTTCAAGCATGCTCTTTGTCATTATTTTTCTCGTTTCAGGACTTGCTCTTTCTGGGAACTGCTATACTTTCCATATAATTCCTGGAAACTTGGGTCCTTTGCAGTTTGTCTTTTGGGTGTTGTCCATCCTAGATTGCCCTTGACCTAAGAAATATTGCCTTTTTGTATAATTTTTATAAATGTGTTTTGCAGATACTTTTTTGAGATATATCTTTCCACCTTATAGATCCTCTGTGGAGGAATCTTGTTTTGTTTTGGGCCTCTTTAATCTCAATTTGCACTTTCTTTTTTCTTCTGTGCTCTGATTTGCCTTCATGATATACACTAATTTCTTTCTTAGGTTTTGGAAATAGGATCATTTTCCCTCAGTCCACTCTCCTCTTTACACTCGAGTTTTGCAGATTTCCTATTGGTCGCCTGTTTTTTTTGTTTTTTGAACCACATTGTAGGGACAAGTAGTCTTGGATGTAAGCCTGGCTACCCATTTTACATTTTGGTTGGTTACGTCTTTGTAGTCTATTGCTTTAGTATATTGGGTTTCTTCTTTTTTATTTGTGAAAACTTCATGTCTTACTTGGGGTCCTGCTCATTTTGTGAGGATTGGGCTTTTCAGCTCTCCTTTTGCTATTGCAACATCATTTCCTTAAGCTTCTGTCTCTTGATGTGCCCTGCTACCCTTTTTCTTGAACTGCTTTCGACCTACTCTGGAAATACAGCTTTTGAGCATTCTTTGCAGTCTTTCTATTTACTCTCATTGTTGAATTATATCTAGGCTCTGACTTTCCCTTTCCTGTCGTCAATATGTTCCCTATTTTGGCTTACTCATATTTGTAGGAAATTTTCTCTGTTTTTTGCATATGCTTGGTATTATTAGTAGTTTGTTGTAGCTATGGTAGCATTATATTGGTGCATCTGCTGATGCAGCCTTGAGCCATTACTGCTACCTGTTGTGCAGTTTTCCAGTGTTCCTTGTTGAGTCCTTTTCTTTCACTTGCTTTAGCATGGTGTTCTCCTATGCCTTTCATTAACTGATGGACAGGTAATTGGTTGGGCTCTGTACTTGTTTGTTGGCCTTTGTATCACTTGGGCTCCAGCTTTGTTTTTTAGTTTAAAGCCAGGTAGTTCATTTACCAATTACATTCTGTACTGTCTGCATTGGTATGTACCCTTGACCCACCACAATGGAGGAATTTCTCCCAAATAGATTCCATGCATCCTGCAATTGTTATATCTTTATCTAATCAGTATGAGGATCTTCTAAATTCTTCCAGCTATATTAGAATCCTCTTTTCTACCTGGAAGTTTGTGTCAAAGATCCTCCACTAATTGCTGTTTCATCATGCACTGTTGGCCCTTAATGAGTTCTTGTGCCCTTACGTAAGGCTGTATGTTCCTTAGCACTGAAACTAGAGGGGTGTATATTTAGAAATATATTTATGCTATTAACTTGCCAGGGTGGAGAAAATATTAAATACACCCATTGGCCTGTAATTTACATATGTTTCTAATTATTGTCATGATTTGATTGAATGAGGTCAATTTGTGACGTCCTCTCTTACTCACACCTGATACGCAGCTCTGGAAATTTGAAGTTGTAAATCACTGTATTTGTGAGTAGGTTAAATACTTATGATGAAGGTTATCGTTGGTTTGTTGGTCATGTTGCCAGCTTTTATGAGTTTCACTTTTAGTTAACTGTTTTCTCATTTATTTTTCTAAAATTTCTTAGAAAACAGCCATGCATGACAGAGTAATGTGTTTTCTTTCTAACTCTATGTTCATCTATGATTTAATATTTCCAATGAATCTTTGCTAAGAACTTGGATCTGCCGACCATTACCATCAGATGCCACAATTTTCTAATATATTTTTCTCTAGTTTTTGCATTGAGTATTGACTGAATTTCAGAAATGTGTTGGCAAAATATAGTTTCTCGTGCATTTCTCTTTCACTGGTTAGTCAGTGATAAAATAGGGGAATAATTATGAAATTTTAAGTATTTGGATAATTAAGCAATCTTCACTACAGATGTAGATTTGAGAACAGAATCTAAAAATATTATTTGGTCTCACATACTCCAAATAAATCATGCATACTTCCAGGATTTTATGGACCTGATAATATGCAATTCTTGTTTTTTTTCCATCTAGTCACTTTTTCCCTGTGAAGCATGATTATGTACATCATTTTATATCATTTAATTATTTTCATCTCTTGTAGCGTTTCCTCAGTTTAATTTTTTGCTAGAATGAAATAGTAGCATTTCATTTAAACTTTGCTCCCATATGAATATGCTGCTTCATCCCTTTGCACAAGATTTTTGTGTTTCCTTATTTTCTGTGTAGCTAGAATAAGGTCTTTATATGACAGGTTATATCTAAGCATTTCTCTGTAGACCACATAGCAGTAGCATTCTATACTGTCAGTGCCATATATGAATATTTTAATTATTATTATAAAGTTTCTTTTTAAATGAGTGTGACACCAGGAAAGGCAAGAATATTGGCCTCAACTTTGCTGAGCACCAAGAAAGGACTGAGACGAAGAAAAAGTGGAAGTTAAGGGACAAGGCAACAATAAGAGAATGATATAAAATAGAAAAAGGACAGGCTTAATGAATGGTTGAAGTAATGAAGACCTAGAGGTATGGCAGGACTAGGCCTTGACATGATGATAAATCTGCTTTTTGAAGAAAAACAGGTCTTAAGAATTAGGAAAGACTGAAGAAGGAAGAGAGTTCCAGAGTCTGGAGGTGGATGGGAAGAAGCAGTCCCTGGATCAACCAATCCGTGAGCCATAAATTTCCACACAGTACTTGTGAGACCAGGCCACTTGGTGAATGTTACACGGCCTCAGCAGATTTGGAGGGATGCAACTAGCCAACTCTTTAGAGCAGCGATGGAAGTAGCAACAACAGAGGAAAAAGGGATGATACCTTACAGCGATAAGAAAGAGAATCAAAATCAGAAGTAAGAGAAGTGTTATTGATGAATGATTACTGTAGATTCAACCCTATCAAGGAGATAAGGATAAGAAGAAGCACCCCAGATGTGCAAGCCATATTCTAAGCAGAGATGGATAAGACCTTTATAAGTTTTAAATAACTGAAAAGTTGCGAAACTAATGACAAAAACAAAACAGAACCCTCAAGTTTTTGGTTGCATATTGAGAAATTTCGATTATATGACTTCTTTAGGATAAGTTAGAGGCTATTTAGATTCCTAATATGTTAATATAATTAAGAAGGTAAAGTTTGTTAGTTTCGAAGACAATAGGGCTGTCTGGAGGAGAAGATAAAGAGATAGCCAGATACTGTGTCTTGGAGGCATTAAATTTATTTAAATTTTGGGTTCCTCATATAGATACTATCTGTAAATTGGAGTTGAAAATTGAAGAAAAAGTGACGAGCTTGTCTCTTTATTTTCTAGTTAGATTTTGAAGTATCCTTCTAGTACATTTTATATGTGTCTCTTACATCTTGTCTTTCATTATAACAGGGATTTGTCAATATATATATAGTATGCTTCCTCATTTCTCCATTGGCAAACTTGATTTAATTTATATATATATATATATATATATATATATATATATATATATATATATATATATATATATATATATATATATATATATATATATATATATATATATATATATATACCGGTATATATATATATATATATATATATATATATATATATATATATATATATATATATATATATATATATATATATATATATATATATATATATATATATATATATATATATATATATATACTGATCCGGTAAATCTGCATATGAACCTCTCTCAGCCTTAAAATTAATTGCATGAAAATTTGCTACTTCAACCCCTTCTTTGTCAGGACTTTTATGTAAATGAATATTGAGGGTGATTTCTTCAAATCGTGACCATTTAGCTATGGATTTTTTTTCTGGCTTTTTCCTCACTTAGCATGCTACATACCTCCGTCCTAATGATTTTACTGAATGCCTTTATATTTATCAGAGTTTTGTACCTACATTGGTTAAATGATACTCTTACAAGCTGATTCATAGATTTGAATTAGTTCATCAGCCAGACTCTGGACTTGGTAAGAAAAACAAAAATTAGTGTACTTCCACATTAGTATATATATATATATATATATATATATATATATATATATATATATATATATATATATATATATATATATATATATATATATATATATATATATATATATATATATATATATATATATATATATATATATATGCAGTATAGATTAGAGATTTTTTAATAGTGAAAGTGGTCTGGCAGTGTCTTGGAAGGAGTCTTGAATCTATATTATTTATGCTTTAACTATGGTTTCAGAATCCCCCTAATATAGAAAAATGCATGAAAGG
This sequence comes from Halocaridina rubra, assembly GCA_037179515.1. Taxonomy (NCBI): domain Eukaryota; kingdom Metazoa; phylum Arthropoda; class Malacostraca; order Decapoda; family Atyidae; genus Halocaridina; species Halocaridina rubra. Next base: position 16,301 of record JAXCGZ010021576.1, read on the forward strand.
TATATGTACATAGAGTTTTAGATATATATGGAAATACTTTGACCTTTCTTTTTTCAGAGCTTTGATTTCTCAGAGCGTTATGAAAGTATCTTGAGGAGAGCTGAGAAAGAGAGCAAGTTGGAGAAGCAGGAGATCAAAAAGCCTCGTACATTTGAAGAGTCTGCTAAGTCCAAGAAGACTGTATCCTCCATGATTGAAAAGAGAGGTGGTGGTGGAGAACAGCAGAAAAAACAACCCAAAAAGAAAGAAAGTAAGCATTGCATACCTTTGAATTTATAGATCTTTTTCCCTCAAGCCATCTGAATGTAATTTGATTACATATCTTGCAATCCTTTGGGAGCAGCCTGATGAAAAAATATTTAAAGTTTTAATCATTAACTAAATGAATATCTCTCTCTCTCTCTCTCTCTCTCGTCTCTCTCTCTCTCTCTCTCTCTCTCTCTCTCTCTCTCTCTCTCTTCTCTCTCTCTCTCTCTCTCTCTCTCTCTCTCTCTCTCTCTCTCTCCTCTCTCCTCTCTCTCTCTCTCTCTCTCTCTCTCTCTCTCTCTCTCTCTCTCTCTCTCTCTCTCTCTCTCTCTCTCTCTCTCTCTCTCTCTCTCTCTCTCTCTCTCTCTCTCTCTCTCTCTCTCTCTCTCTCTCTCTCTCTCTCTCTCTCTCTCTCGTGTCTGTCTTTTAATATAAGTTATTGTGTTAGTATTTTCTTCTCCTTCTTCTTCTTCTTTGGTATATGCAGGACAAAAACTGTTCTAGAGATAATTAGGTAGCTTTTCGGAAAATATTATTAAAAACTTTGATATTTGACAAGAAGCCTATCAAGTACTACAAATCTAAAACTCTCCCTGAATGCAAAACAAAATTCATTGCAGCAGTAACAGTCTTATTCTGTACCTGCATGTATTATGGGCCACCATTCAATAGCAATGAGAGGGAAAAGCTACTCCTTTTTGAAAGAGCAAGGCATGACAAAAATAGCTAAATATTCTGTAATAACGATGATATTGAAGGAAAACTTTTGCCACTCAATTAGACTCCACAATACATAAAATTTGGATCCGGTATAAAACATAATTGATTCATTTGAGCACACAGGTAAATGTAAATGCTGCATATGAGCTCACAAGTGGACGTAAATGATGCCTATGATTGCCCAGTTGTATGTGACAGAGATAAATTTGCCATTCTGACCTCTAAACATAGACTTCAGTTCTTAACCAATGGCCTCTATTGCCAATTCAGGACTATCCAAAAATAATAGATGACAATTAGCATACCACTGTGAATAAGTATTGGAAGAACAGCATGCCATTTTGATAAAATTATTGAAGAACCCCAACTTTAGAACTGAGGAGATATCACATAGCACTAGAGTGAATGGGGAAATAGAAGTAAAGGACAAAATCTCCTTAGCCACCTGATCTGCTCCCTTATTCACAGAAATGCAGCTGAGGACAAAGGTCTATGGAAACACAGTATCTCAACCACATTGATTAAGACAAATTAATATCAAGAACCCAATTTTGGCCTTGAACAACAGTTTGATTCCAAAGTATTCTTAGTATCAACAGAAAGGAAACCTGCTGAGTGTGGATGGAATTCAAGAGCCGACTGGAAGGCTTTCCATGTAGCAAGCAAATGAGTTTCTAAATCTGAGTGATGACTCTTAGGCTTCCAGTCTGCATGATAATTTTTGAAAGGACCAAATGTACTGACCCTTCAAAAGAGGTACTAGAGATATTGGATTCATAGCAATGAATATAGCTTTGGAGGGATTCAGAAAATCTCCTATGCATCAAAATGATAAAGAGGGATCAAAGTTCGTCAGAAGGTATTGTGTTCATAACACATATTGCAAGATATACATTGAAACTGCTCTGAAAGTTATCCCAAAATGGTAACGTTGATATGAAGAAAAATGTCTTAAATTGATACAAATAAAAAAGTATTGGCACATGCACAGGTAAGTATAATCCATAGAAAAAGAAACTGTTTTTTCACAGCTCCAGAAGATTGTTGTACAAATAATTGCTCCCGATACCACCCGTAGTGAGGCATTTTGAAATGCCATTAGATTTCCCAATAAAGTCTTGGAAGTATCACCATATTAAAAAGTATCATAATCTATATTGATATAGACGAAGGCCTTATGAACCATGATCATCATCATCCTCTTGTCCACTCTCCAAGAGACCCCAGAAGAGGCACCTAATATATATATAGATGCTAATGACAATTTAAAACACCACTAAAGATATTTTTCATCTTAATTCAAGCCAAATGTCCACTTCAAATATGACAAATTTACTTATTAAAAATGTCAAATAAACTTACATTATATTTTTAGTCTCAGCAATTGTATACCAGTAATTTTTTAATAGAAAAATTAAAAAAGAAAAATAATTAATCTGGCCTGCCAGGCAGATTTATTTTTATATTCTCTATTCATTCTTTATTTAAATGTTACTGGTATGCAACTGCTGTAGCTAAAAATATTATGTAAGTAAATTTGAAATTTTTGGAATAAAAGTTTGGTCCGACTTTAGATGAAAAATATTTTGTGTCTCGGAAGATCATAAATGTTGCCTATACGTGCTTTACAACTTTAACTCATCAATGAAGGGTCTCCACATGATTAGAGAACCATCACAATATAAGCTAGAAAAGATGTTCCCGTATTGGATTAGTAACTTTCTACATGCAGGTAGTAGCTTCAGTAATAGTATCTGTCTCTGCAAAAATCACTAACATTATCAACAATCTTCAAATAGTGTAATTCTTCACTTAGAACCACATTACCTCCAAAAACTTAGAATAGAATAGGGCTAAGTGTCTCTCCTTTGTGATCCTCTTGAGATAATAAGAGTGAACTTTGAGAGAGTACTTTGACATGAAACCCAAAGTTTCCTATTCTGCAAAAGGAAACCCTCGGCCAAGCACTATTCCCATAATACCAAGGCGAGGGAATTTAATAAGACTCACCATATGAGAACAGCAGTTGAAAGCATATTCAATATCAAAATAAATGATGCACTACTTTCCTTCCCTTGAGACCACATTGGGTATGTTCTCCAACTTAACTAACTCATTAGTTGCAGAAAGGTGGTGACAGATCTATAAATATGGAGGCAAGAGATCGTGAATCTCATGAAACTAGTGCAAATGTTGGAAAACCCAAATTTTAAATTCTCCTCCTATAGATAGAATTGTATGAACCATCACTCGAGTTGACATTTATGCTATTTAGGAAAAAACTGCCATAACGAGGAGATAGGTGGCATAAGAATTCATAAGGCACAGCAGCAGTTGTACCCTTTAGTTGAGTACAAAATACTTTCTCCAATTCATCACATGTAGAAGGAACATTGTATTCATCTCCTAGGTCATTGAGTCCCATAAAAACCTCATTCCTTAGTTTCAGTGCATGTGGAATTACAACACACTGGAGTAAGGCATCTCCTTCAAAACTAGCCTTGAAGACAGCCTTTTATAAAAGATAGAAAAGATGATCATTTACATAAAAAAAAAAAGGGTATGAACTAGCTAAGCTCTCCTACAGATGCTTCGGAAAACTTCCCAAACTCGAGAGGAAGAACTGGCCTGACACTTGAAAACAATGATATCTGGGAAGAACATTTTGTAGAATGCATAACCTTTTTTTTGGATTACTGACTGCTTTCTGTTGGCGAGTTGGGATAGTGTTTGTTTTACCTAAGGGGACTAAGATTCGGAACTCGGTTAGGAGTTCACAGGCATCCAAGAGACTAAAATCTTTACTTGCACCCCCCCCCCAATACCACTACTTGGTTAATGAAACTCAGAATTCAACTATCTTTTCATTTTGGAAAGCATAAACAAATTTATAAAATTTAATTCATTTTGGGAAGCATAATCATAATTATAAATGTAATTTTATGGAATTCAGCCTCGAATTCCAGAGGAGGCAAGCGCAGTTTCGATTCCCAAGACTTGGGCCTCAACTTGAATGAGATCACCTCTGTCACACAGGCAGAGTAGAATGTAGGACACTGCAATTGCAGAAACAGAAATAACACACTGTTGATAATGGGAAAACTGAAGGCGCTAACACAGATAGGTTTCAAATGTAAATCTACGTGATGAAAATTTATCCGTGTAATTACAGTTAACAAGAAATATTTACACAGCCAAAGGGGCAACAACAACTTATTAATTATTTACAACTTATAGCGTAACACACTTTCTGTACGAGCATTGACGTAAAACACTTTATTTACAATGCTAGAGAAGTGTGATATGAAGTTAGAATTCGTTAAGAGAAGAGATACATATTTCATGGGGCAATGAGCAATCTTCTGTGGGTGAAATTTTTACTCGGACACTCGCAATGAAAGATCTTTTTTATCAGTGTATATCCGCAGTTATTTCTATGTCAATGAATTAAATATGGCAAAATGAGTACTAACAAAAGTTTGTTTTATGGGAATGATCAAAATTACTTATGAGTTTTTATCAGTTGTAATATTAAATGCAAAGTTTCTCGAATTCCCAGTATGCTTAGCCAATGAGCTATACCATACACAATCTCTCACCTTTTATTCCAGATGAATTCCTGCGAAGACACTTGAATATTGCTTAGCCACGTATTGAAAGCTTGGAATAATCTTGACAGCTGAGGCGAAATGTTGCCTCTCTGTTTGTTGTCGCCAAAGTGCGCGATTTCACGCCAGTCTGGGTGAGCTTCGATTGGGGCGAATCCGTAAGGTTGATGAAGAGCAGTATTCTCATCTATTTTGTTTCAAGGGTTTACTATAGTGGTGGTCTCTGGCAGGCAGATATGGCAGAGATGCAAGGGAAAGACAGTAATTTAAATAGGGCAGCTATAATTAACCTGGTGACTTTGAGCGGAATACTCTGTCACAAAGGCCCTTTCTAGAGAATGTTTGTAGTAACAAAATTCTGCTACAGGAGGCAAAAAAAAGAACAAAGGAAGTTATGGTGACCTCAGTGTTATTATGAAAGATGAAAGTTTCTTTTAATTAGAAAGAAAATGAGATATCACCTGTGGAACATATCTTAATGACTAGACATACCATAATATCAATAAAAATTAGCAAATTCTTAAAAAAAAAAAAAAACAGTTAAATGTCATGCAAAAACATAAAAGGGAAGTGAACAGAATATTAATATTCCAGTTTTAAGGAATTCTTCACATTCAATAAGGCAATAAAAAAATATATATATATAAACAATGAAAATACACAAATTCGTAAAAGGAAAATTTCGAACCTAGTCGTCCTTAATAGTGGCAACTGGATTTGAAACAGCTTCAGCTATTCAATACTAAACTAAAGGTTTCCACCATGTTCTGGCTTTTGGGGTCTCACAAAAGGAGAATATAAAACTACAATCAAAGAAATATTTTTCCTTTTTCCTTTTTTTTTTTTAACAACAAATAACAACAGGGAGGTAGTCTTTACTGACTAGTTAAGGTGAGGCTAATTGCACCAGCTTGCTCATTTGAGGGTAGTGACCGTTGACTCAGCGAGGTCATTGTCCTTTCCATCAGCATGTTTGGCAGTGAATTTGAAAAGATTCAGTAAAGTACCCACCTTTTCAGCCAAGGGTTCAGCTTGTCTGCTGTCTGTAAATATAGGAGAGGATGGTAGTCTGTTCTCAGTGTAAAATGTCCGCCACAGAGATGAACTTCAAATTTCTTTATGCCCAGTATTCGTCCAAAGCCTCCTTCTCCACGGTGGAGTGATTCCGCTCTTCAGGGCGAAGCCTGCGGCTTGCATATCGCACCGGAGCTACCTCTTCTGGATTGTCCGACTGAGCTTGCTAGAGCACGGCACCCAGGTCTTCGTGTGAGGTGTAGTTGTGCAAGATAAAGGGGAAATCCGGGTTTACCAGCTGTAATACTGGCTCACCCGCCAATGCTACACGGAGCTTGAAGAATGCTCTCTCCGCTTCATCTGTCCATGGGACAAGGGAGGTCTTACCCCGTTTTGAGGAGATTATTTGCTGCAGAGGGGTAGTGATAGCATTAAAGTGGGGAATGAACCATTGGTAGTAGCCAACACTACCCAGGAACGATCTCAGTTGGGTGACAGTTGTGGGTTTATCCATATCCTTAATAGCTTGCACCTTGTCCTGTAAAGGAGACATAACTCCTTCTCCGACCAAGTGGCGTTTGGGGAGTTTTAAAAGGAGTCCATGCTTTTTCAGACGTGCGAGAACTCAGCAAAGAGTCGCAAGGTGCAATGACCAATCTTGAGAATGCACCAGGGTGTCGTCTATAAAGCACGAAATATTATCGAGGTCCTGCATTACTGTTCTCATGAGCCGGCTTAAGCAGCCGGGGGCGTTCACCATACCAAAAGGCATGATCTTGAACTGGTACAGACCGTATATCGTGGAAAAGGCTGTTAGGGGTTGGTACTCTCGCTCAATGGGAGTAGCCAAAATCCACTGGTCAAATCTAATTTTGACAGGTTGCGGGCTCAGGAGAGTGATGAGAAAATATGCTTGGCGACGGCAATGGGCTCTCCTTCAAAGATGGTACGGTAGATAAGCTTACGACAGTCAAGGCAGAAACTGTGACTGCCGTCTTGCTTACGCACCGCCAGTAACAGCGAACACCAATGTGAATTGCTCTTTTCCACTTTTCCGAGGTGGATCCAAGTGTCAAGATCTTCCTTCAGCTGTACTGACAGCTGGTGGGGAAGGCCATAGGAATGCCGAAATGGCTCTGGGTCAGTCAATCTGACGTGATGCTCGAGGGTAGTGGTAGTGCCTGGGAGGTTGTTGAAAACGTTCTCATGGTCCTCTAATATCTCGTTCAGCTGTTCCCGTTGACTCGGTTGCAGTCTGGAGTTAATAATGCAATCACTCACACATATCTTTCAGTGTGTGGGAATGGCAGGATCCTTACCATCACCCAAAGGTAGAGTGATGTCTTCCATTGCAAGCGAAGGTACTGAGGCCAGTGGGGCTTCTTTCGAAAAACTCCACTCCCGTAAGTCCGTCTCCAGATCAAGGGGGGAGTATTCAGATATAGGAGGTAAGGGGTGGCTATAATGGAGCACCTGTGTTGCTGCACCCTCGGAAGTAATGGTGCTGCTAGGAGCACTTGTAGGGGTTGCTGAGAGTTCCAGCGCAGGATTCCTGTGGGCTTCCGGGTCCTTGCGATACAGCTTCAGCTGGTAAATGTGGTATTTCCTGTTACAGCCATCAACATTTAACACGTACTGGTCGTTGGTAACACAGTTTACCACAGTGTATGGTCCTTTCCAGCGTAGCATTAGCTTGCGAGTATCTGTTGGAAGAAGTAGCAGTGCTTCATCTCAGCGTGTCAGGGCACAACGTCGGGCACACTTGTCAAAGAGGAGCTTGGCAGTCTGCTGGTGACCCTTATTGACTAAGTGTGCAGCTTTCCAGGCCATTTGGAGATGGGACGAATACTTCAAAATATACTCATGGACGTCCCTATCGTCGTCCTATATGGTAGGTGAGCCCCACCACTCTGCCAAGAACTCCACTGGGCCTCTGACCTTATGACCATAAATGAACTCGAAAGGCGAGTTTCCAGTAGTGTCGTGGGGAGTATCGCTGAAGGAGATAAGTGCAGCGGGAATGTACTTGTCCCACTGCCTGGGTATATCTACCACTAGCTTGCATAAACATCACTTCAGTGTCCCATTATAGCGTTCACATGCTCCATTTGATATGGCATGATAGACACTCGTGCGAATGTGCTTCATCTCTAAGAGGTTACAGAAAGCTCCAAAGTTCATCCTTGTAAACTGACTTCAATTGTCAGAAGTGACCTGCTCGGGGAAGCCGACCCTGTAGCAGATTTCAAACGGCCTGAGCGACTGCTTTGGTCGTGATAGAAAATAGCTGCACTGGATCTGGGCATCTCGTTGCCAGGTCGAAATATACATGGAGGATATGTTTCCCTGTGGACAAAGCAGGCTTAAGAGGACCTAAAATGTTGATAACAACCTTGGCAAATGGCTCCGTTGGGATTTTAGTTATGCCCATTGGGATTTTCAGTACTGGTGTCATAGAGGTGGATTGACAGACGGGGCAGGAGTCCACATATCTGTCTATCTCGGCGTACATCTTTGGCCTTGTAGAAGCCTTTTGGAGGGGGTGCCAAGTTTTTACTTTGCCCCTGTGTCCACTCATAGGTAAATGGTGTTCCACATACTTGGTCTGATGCCGCAACAAGGCTGGCACCATCAACTGTTTAAAGGTGTGGCCGTCTTTAGTCACATGCCTGCGAAGGACTCCATCTTCAAGGGCGTAGGTGATCTGACCTCCTTCTCTCACCATAAAGGTTCTTCCCTCGGTGGTCTGTTGCATCCAGCGCTTGAGGCTGGGGCAGTCCTGCTGCAGTTTGGCGAAGTCTGGACTGGACTTCAGTGGCTCTAGAGGTGCATCATCTGGTAAAGGTGGGGGAAACTCTCTGCGTTCCACATTACGGGTACTAACTACATCAGAGTTTGTGGAGTCAGTCAGAGAATCGTCCAATTTCCTGGCGTCAGAGCCAGTAGTTGCTACTGGAATGACTTATTGTGACTTCACCTGAGGAACGTTCCACTGAAAAATGTCCTCATGGTAGAGATCGGCCTGGAAGATAGGAGCTAGGTTCATTACACGTCCCAACAAGACAGGGTGCAAGGGCTCAATCAGTGCCACAGCTGGGGCCCTTCCCCTGTAGTACTTGCACTCCAGGTCAATGACACAGCAGCATCGCATATGAGGTTTTCCTTCACCAACACGCAAATGCATAACCTGGCCTGTGTAATTATCCCTGACATATCTCTCGTCATCAGATATGCCACTGGCCCCTGTGTTGAGGGCTATATCAGCTTCCACACCAGTTATGGTTCCGGGGCACTTTGGGACCATCTGGGGATTAATTCGTTCGGGGATCTGCACATTGGCAATTCCGTGCTGTAGGTCCTTGGCGTTATTGTTGGTGGCCATTTCTTGCCTTGTTTCTACGGCATTGGCAGAGCGAGTGGTCACATGGTTATGCTGGCCGCTGCTGTGAGAGGGAGTGAGTTGGCCCTTAGAGTACGGTTGAAATCCTTGGGAATGTGGAGCAGGGGAATTTCCCTTCCCTCTGAACGGATAAACCATAGGTTTTAACGAGTCGTCCTTCTTGAGTGTGGGTGCATGGCCATAATAAGGCTTAGGTCTGTGAGGAGAAGGAGCTGGATGATTGAAGTTCTGAGAGGGGCCCTTGTGCATCCCGTTCCTGCGCTCTCCTTTCCGGTGAGAATCATGGCCTGCTGCGAGGGAGATGAAACTCTGAGGATGAGCCTTGGATTTGGCCCTTCTTGCCCTCATAAAGTCACAGAGATGTACCCCAGGCTGGTTGTGCTTGAGGTACTCATCCACAGCTGCCAAACATTATCAAGGACGTCAGTATGGAGGTCACTGGCAATTGCATCAAACATCAAGAACGGAAGCAACTTCCCCAAGAGATACTTTACAACTCGCATGCAATCACCAAAGAGGCGAGGCTAGCAGTTGCCAAAGGCACTACAGTTCTCCTCCTTCAATGGGAAGGCTGAAACAAACCTAGCACGACACTCAGCTGGTGAAAAGTTCTGTGAGGCGAGGAGTGTGCTTTTAACTTTCTTGTAGTCCCTTCATTGTATGTGGTCGAGTTCATTAACCAGGGCGATCAGACAGGGTGGCATGGAGGTGAGCAGCCAGCGAATCTTCTCAGCCTCTGTGCCATCATTAGCAGCGACGAGACTCTCGAAGGAGCAGATGTAAGTGTCAAGCGGTTGCTTGCCGTCATCCTCGTATTTCTGCATTGTAGGGGCTCTCTCGCTAGGCTGGCCCCATTTTGAGTGAGGCACCACTGTCAGGGGTTTGAGCTTGAATCCGAGTGAGATCAAGCTCATGTTCTCGTTGCGCCTGCTGATCCTCTTTCTCCTCTAGCTGGGCTCGGCGTGTAGCCACCTTTCCAAGAGCCCACTCGAGGAGCTTTTCTCCGGACATGTTGTATTGCTTATCCAGAGCAAACATCTTCTCAAGGTAACTGTCCTCATCGTATGTTTCGATGGTTTACTGTGTCTGCCTGGTAGCCATGGTGGTTTCCAGAACAGTCAGCAATGAAATGCCAAAACATCACCTGTACAAAGCCAAAGGAAAGCAATCCAAACACAAAAGAAAAATACAATAGTAAAAAAAATTGAAAGAACCACACAACACCAAGGAGAGAAAAAAATTCAACACCACAGTTCAAGTTTAAATGTAACGATGATCCCAAAACCTCACTATGAAAGTGACTCAAAGTACAATCAAGTGCAACAGCAGCAAAATGTTGCAAAACATTGCATAAAACACTGGTAATACAGACTGGCAGTCGTGCCTGCTTAACAGCAATATGTGACAGTACCTGCGGTTATGGTGCAAATGAAAGGAATGTGCAACAACAAATATTACGACTGAACACCTGATGCAAGAGGTTGCAAACAAGTACAGTATGGCTGTTGTGCCTGTGTAAGAGCAGGTATATGGCAGTACCCACAAGTAAAATGTTGTAAGTAATATTCTGGAGTGTTGCTAAAAGGGCACAAATCCTTTACAAAATACACCAAAGATAAGCTAATGGCTGACTAGGCAGTCAAGTTGTACATGTATCTACTAATAATGGGAAAATTCATTTTTGAGTGACAAGTGAAGAGACTCATGGAGAGCTTAGCCTAGACTCAACCAACAACGCCAAATGTTTTTCTTCTCAATCTATGAGCAGTCAATGCTTGTATATAAAAAAAAAAAAATTATAAGCAATAAAGCAAGCAGTGTACTTAATGTGCATACTCCCAAATCCTAAATCACAGTGAATTAAAAACATTTCCTAACAAATATCACCCTTTAACGGATATATAAGATATTAATGCTTTACAACTCAATCTTATCACTCAAATAAGTGAAATCTTAAATAACACGTGTTCTTGTCATGCAAAATTTCTTAAGTTTAGTTACTACATAATCTTATGCAAATTTTCTTGAATTTTGCTTACCACATAATCTCATGCAAATTTAAGAAATTTTTGTTACCACATAATCTCATGGAAATTTCCTGAAATTTTGTTTACCACATAGTAAATTAGGAAAAGACTAAGTAACCCAACAAGGAAAATATTAGTTACCATAATGAATTTTGAAACTAATAAAAAGAAGCGTTCTGATTCACAACGCTATCATTTCTAGCGATCAAAATATTTATGCGCAGCCTAAGGTTCGTTCATTTCAATAATCCAATGCAATGGTTATCGGGTTTCATGTGCATGTCAAAAGGCAAAATTAAAAAAAATAATTTCACAGTCAGCCTGTCTGTCTGGTGTCCCTGTTCGGGCGCCAATTTATTGTTGGTGAGTTGGGATAATTTTTGTTTTATCTTAGGGGCCTCAGTTTCTGGACTCGGTTTGGAGTTCACAGACATCCAAGAGACTAAAATCTTTACTTAAACAGCCCCCGAATACCACTACTTGGTTAATGAGACTCAGAATTCAACTTTTTTTTAATTTTGAAAAGCATAAAAAAAAAATTTAATTAATTTTGGGAAGCATAAACAAATTATAAATGTAATTTTATGGAATTCAGCCTCGAATTCTGGAGGTAGTGAGCACGATTTCGATTCCAGGCAGCACAGATGTATGCCAAGACTTGGGCCTCAACTCAAAGGAGATCACTTCTGTCACACATGTAGAGTAGAATGGAGGACACTGCAAATGCAGAAACAGAAACCACATACCATTAATAACGGGGAAAGGTGAAGGCTTGAGCACACAAATAATAGGTTACAAATATAAATCTACGGGACGGAAATATTTCCGTGTAATCACAGTTAACAAGATATATTTACGCTGCCAAAAGGGCAAAAACAACTTATTAATTATTTGCAACTCATAGTGTAAAACTCTTTCTCTACAAACATTAACAGAAAACACTATATTTACGATGATAGAGAAGGGTGAAATGAAGTTAGAATTCGTTAAGAGAAGAGATAGATTTTTCATGGGGCAATGAGCAGTCTTCTGAGGGCGAAATTTTTACCTTGACTCTCGTAATGAAAGATCTTTCTTATCATTGTATATCCATGGTTATTTCTATGTCAAGGAATTAAATTTGATGAATGAGATTACAGTTAAGTACTAACAAAAGCTCGTTTTATGGGAATGATCAAAATTACTTAATTATTTTTATCAGTTATAATATTAAATGCAAAGTTTCTCAAATTCCCACTTTGCTTGGCCAGTGAGCTTTACCATACACTGTCTCTCGCCTTTTATGCCAGATGAATTCCTGCGAAAGACACTCCAGAAAATTGCTTAGCCGCATAGTGAAAGCTTGGAGTAAGCTTGACTGCTGTGGAAAGATGTTGCCTCTCTGTTTGTCGTTGCCAATGTATGTGATTTCGTGCCGGTCTGGGTGAGCTTCGACTTGGGCGAATCCGTAAGGCTGACGAAGAGCAGTATTCTCATTTACTTTATTTCGAGGGTTTACTATAGTGGTGGTTTCTGGCAGGTAGATATGGCAGAGATGCATGGGAAAGACAGAAATTTTGGTGCAAAAAGAGGAAGCAAATAAAGGAAGAGAGAAAATAAAATTTGGAAGAATGGACTTTTGGTATCCTCAATCTGTTTGCAAAGTTCTTTATAATTTTAGGAGAAAGAAATTCTTAATATTCAATTATCAAAAACCACTGAAATGTATCTAGACAAACTAATGATTTATCAGCAAGCAAATTTATAACAAAATTTATCAGCAAAAGTAATTTTATAATAAAATATTTTATTAAGGATATTTTCACAAGATGCCTCAGCACTACGTGAGAGAAAACAGAGAAGAGAGGGAGACTAAGGCATTGTGATAATACATTTTTTATTTTCTTCACGTACAAGAATATTAAACTATATACTGTATAGCTAACTTCAAAGATATAATACTAAAATTATGAATTGCAAATTATCATAATTTTAAGCAACATAAGAAGTGAGGGTTTTTCAGTAAAAGAAAGAAGCAACACAAAATGAAAAAAGCTCATTAAATAACTAATAAGGCAGCTGTAATAAATCTGGTGACTTTGAGCTTAATACCCTGTCACACTTTCTATTTTGCGCAAAGTTTCATAATACAGGGGGTCCTCAGTTTATGTCAGTTCTGTTCCTGAAAAGTGATGTAACCCGAATTTCAGTGTAAGTCAGAACACACCTAAATATGCACCTATACTAATGCAGTAGTAAAGTTTCTCCCTTTTCCATGCATTTTACTATCTCTGATTTCACTTCCATGGTGATGGCTTTCCTTTTCTTGCCATGAGAAGAAATTGGCTTACATTTCTGAGATGCAGTACTGACCAAAATTTATCAAAATGGAAGCAGAATAATTTTTAGGGGATGTATTTTTGCCATGAAACATCGTACTTCGAGGACTTTGTAAACCGAGGACCCCCTGTACAATAAAGAACATGTACTCGACCCTCAGCGTGTATCCAGTAAGCCCAAGCAAATGAGCAACATTTACTCTACCAAAGAGCGTTATTCAATAGGGAATATACTCCTGGTGTACGTAAGACTGTATAGTTTGCTCTTTGCTTCACACTATTTACCATATTCTTAGGTAGTCTTCCAAACACACCATTGTACATGATGATATTATACTTATTTGTAGTTCATGAACACCTGTTTTTATATTAAGTATCATTTCATTGTAAGAAAGCTTTGGATGCATTGCTGTAGTTAATGAATTGTTGGTGATGGATATTCTTGAAAGTATAGATTGTATATATGTAATAATTATCAAAAATACCAGTGTTCCTAAGGCCTTATGGTGAAAGATACAATGTGCATACCATTTGTCTGGTTATGATAATAATTATCCTTTAACTATCCAGTTTTGCATGCATGTTTTCTCTAATGCTTTGGTGTTGGTCTCTGTCCTTTGCAGGCAAAACTAAGAAGAGAAATGGAGAATGCAATAACAATAGTAAGTCTACATCTGCATTTTGTATATTGTGATGTAATTACAGTACAGTTTTCTCTTGCAATTTTCGAATACCCTAGAATCAAACTTCTCTTCTGTCAGATTGCTCAGAAGGAATCATTTAAAGAATTTGATAATGAATGCTTGCATATTTAACGTACTAACTTCAATACTCTATTCTTGCATGTGTCCTCATTGCTGACATAATTACTGACATAGACCATTATTTCGTACTTCATAGAGTAGGATATGAAAAGCTTGAAATAAGATAAATTTTTATTGTACAATAAAAAACCATGATAGGCAGCCGAATCAGTTATGTATAGGAAAATACAGGTGACACTCATGCTGCTATTGTTAACCTAATTTTAACTGCCAGTTGAAATTTACTTCTCTGTTTCAGTTTTTATATCTATATATATAATTACTGTACATGAATTTCTTTTATATGAGAACTGAGTAAAAAGGAAATGCAATTCTTAGCTGTCAGTCATATTCTCTTCTTTTCTTGAAATCACGTGTTGTTTTAATGCAATTTGTATTGCAACATGGTACATTACTGTATACAGTATAACTTTTTGAGGCATTAGTATTTAAATGTTGTAGAGGCATTAGTATCTATAACTATTGGAGGCATCCCTTTGCCACTACATGTCCATTTAAAGCATTTTGTTATAGTGTATTTTGTGGAATTCACTGCAGAAACTTTTTCTTTTAATGAAAGAAAAGTATTGCCATTAGATAAGATGAGGTAGTTTTCAATCTCTCTACTTCGTATTTCTGAAAGTTATCAGTATTAGATTGTTTGAATTTCCTCTGCCCAAAAGGGGGTCAAAAATGACCCTTACCAACTAATAGCATAATAAATTCTCTTACTCTGATGTTGTGGTGAAATTTCCAGTTTCTATACGAACTTAATGCAAAACATAGTCTTTATTGTTGATAGTATTTAATATGCAAGTTTTTTTTTATTAAGGTCAAGAGATAGGTCCGTGTTGTCAAATTTGACCCTGTTCTGGTCAGTGTGTAATGCATGGTTTTTTCCACAATAACTCTTTCTTACTCAAAATGTATATTTTCATAATTAGATTAAACATAAATAAGCTGCTATATCTTAGTGATGAAATGCGTGCTCTCTTACAAGAAGCTGATGAAGAGTTGATTACTAATAGTGAGGAAAAAATACAGTGCTTTTAGCTTTTGGCTTTACAGATTACAGCAGTAACATTACAACTCCCCTGAATCCATTATATAGTCTTAAGTTGTAATTTGTTATTTTGGTTTTTCATTCCTGTCTCAATAACATTTTTCGTTTCAATATTGGAATATGCTTAGCCCCGTTAGAACTGCCAAATTCCGCAAGCTCTTGCAGATGACTTTGTCAAGTATTTCTACCTATGCAAACTTTTCTAAACCTTTCAGAGTTGCTCTGAAGGAGAGGCTAATTTATTGTACATTAAGTATTTCTTATTTTCTTCTTTTCCTTTATTATGAATTCTTATTATTTTCATATATATATGTATATATGTTACTTTCAGGCAAGCAGACCCATATAGATTATTTTCATATATATATGTATATATATTACTTTCAGGCAAGCAGACCCATATAGAAGAAGTAAATGATGGCGATGATGTAGATGATGATGAAGAAATGGTGAATGGAGAGGAATTGGAGATGGTAATCAAAAGCACTACGTTTGTAATTATATTCCACAGTAATTTTAATAACATGCTTTAAGCTTAATGCTCTTCTCTTACTTCTCTGAGTGCTTACATATTTCCGAACTTGATTAAACATCTGCTTGCTTTGGGAAGACGTGCTGTTATATCCTGTTAATTTGCTTTTCCTTCTTAGCAACTAAGACAGATCTGAAATTTTCCAATGCATCCTTATCCTGACTTACGTACACCACTTGTGAATGGGATTATTTACTCAATATGTTGAATTGGGAAAATTTTGGTTTCCTTGTGAAGGTTTTTTAGTTGTACTGTAATGAAATCCAGGTACGTTATCATATTTTGTTGTTGCTGATAATTTTCTTGTAATTATTATGCATTCTCTCATGGAATATTGTGATATTATGTATGACAGACAGTTAGTTTGTAAATGTGCTAGATTTGTTGGGTTAGTTGCTTGTAAGTTTGTTAGATTTGTGGGGTTTGGTAGTATGCAAGTTTTAACTATTATTAATGTTTATTTTAATATTTGGATTAGATTTTATATTATTTTGTGAATTTTCACTGTTCTATTAGTCATTCATTACAAATGTTTTGATTTTACTCTGTTTACCTGGTGTATTTTGTGCTGTTATGTGTGTCTGTTTTCTTGTATGTTAGATGGGTTTGGGTTGGTAGTTCACGAATTTATTTTGTAATTGATGTTTAATTATTGCATCGTATTTCATAATTTTGTTAATTTTTACTATCCTGTTAATAAATATGTTTGATTGTTTGTTCCGGTTTTACGTCACGGACTCCCTTTTCTATCAAGGGCTAGTACGGTTGCCTTCTTGCGAAGGACTTGTTTTGACAGATGTAATCGTTACCTTGCTAACCTCAGACCATGACGGGGCGCGAACCCTCGACCTGATGCCTCAGTCAGTCACGGTGACTGTTAATAAATATACTTCCTCTTTAATTGACTGCCTGTGTAGCGTAAGTATTTCACTGGTGAAAGAACAGCATGATGTTCTATAAAAAGAGAAACAGTCCAGAGTAATTTGACACAAGTAACTATGTGAAATCTTTGTTGTACAATACAAATTTTGGTGATTAGAATCATGATGTGGTTGATCTTAAAGACAAAGCAGTATCATTTACAGGGCTATATGTTGAACCAGTTAAATTGCATAAGATGCAGGACAATGTATATATATCAGATTCCATTTTTTCTTGTGGCAAGGAATGACATAGGAGAGGTAAAAGTGTGCATGCATGGTTTTTGGCGGGCTCACTGAATGCGTCTGACACTACAGACAGCCAACTTGCGAGGTTCTATGCGTCTTACTCACAGTATTTTCATTTCACGCATAATGATGGAACATGTAGAGCAATGATCTTGTATCATGTTTAGCCAAGGGCTTGGAGATACCTAAGTATATACAATTCTCAAAATTCAAGAGGCTTTTGGTGACAATGCCATGGGTTTTACCAATAAAAGGATATTACAACATGTATAAAGATGGTTGCTCATTGGTGGGGAGTAACTAGTGCTTTGGGAGGTTGTCAACAAGCCAAAGTGCAGATTTTTTAGAGGAAGTACTGAACTTAATAATGGAGGATTTTCGTTTGATGGTGGGAAAAATCTGTGACTAGGTTGAGCTCAGTAGATATTATGCGAATGCAGTTTTAAAGGAGGATTTGGGCATTTTCAGAGTGGCTGCAAATAATTTGCCCTATTGGCTTTCTTATAAATAACTCTGCTGAGTTGACAAGTTGCATCCCTCCCCCACTGCGGAGGCCACGTAACACTCGCCAAGCGCCCTTGTCTTGTAAGTATTGTGTGGAGATTTGTAGTTCATGGATTGGTCTGTGAAGCAACTGCTTACTCCCATCCATTTCCGGACTTTGGAACTCTATTCCTCCTTCTGTCTTTCCTATTTCTTATAACCTATCTTCCTTCAAAAAACGGAGCTATTGTTATCTCAGGGCCTAATCCTACTTATCTCTAAAGCCTCAGTACTTCGACTGTTCTTTCAGCCCGTCCTTTTCCCATTGTGTATCATTACCTTATTTCTGACTTGTCCTTAACCTTTTACATTTTCTTTGTCTTAATATTTTCTTTGTGCCTGGGTCTTTATTGATGAGGGCAATTTTCTTGCCTATCCCGGTGTCACACATGAAAATAAAAAATTACAACCTCG
This sequence comes from Halocaridina rubra, assembly GCA_037179515.1. NCBI lineage: Eukaryota > Metazoa > Arthropoda > Malacostraca > Decapoda > Atyidae > Halocaridina > Halocaridina rubra. The sequence continues at coordinate 34,158 of JAXCGZ010021576.1, forward strand.
TCTTGAGGGTATGTAGGCCATACTTGAGACTACCAGTTGTGATAGTGGATTTCTTAATACTGTGATAACTGGCGATGATATTTAGGTGTAGAGGTATGACCCAGAAACCAAAGCTTAGTTATCAATGTGTAGCACATTAGATGTGGAGTAATATTAAGATGATGGTGGGTATTGTCTTCTAATATCAGGTCATTGTGCATCACGAATTTTCATTAGAAGGACAAATAGGTACAAAGGACTGCTTACCAGGATATCCTATGATGTCTCCGTTAACCAGATGGTTTTAAGAGAATGGTTCTTTGGGCCACACAAAAATGTCAGTGCATAAGGTCATTGCTCCAGCTCATTTGTCCCAGCTGATCCAAGCTCTCCAGACTTGGCTCCTTCTTACTTCTGGTTGTTCCCAAAAATTAAGATGCCACTGGAAGGCTGCTGCTTTGAGAGCCAAGAGGACAACATTTGGAAAGTAACGGCAGAGTTTATAGCCAGTTTGGAAGAAACATGCCAGACGTGCTTCGAACGGTGAAAGTATCACTTGACTAAGTGTTTGAAGGTACAAGAGGCCTACTTCAAAGGAAATTTGCAGAGTGACTATGCCAAGTGTGTAATTTTATATTCTTAGCTTAAGGTTGGATACTCTCTGGACAACCTTACAGTATATATAAAGCGGGTCCCTGATTTACGACAAGGTTCTGTTCCTGACAGCTGTCATAACCCGAATATCATCGTAAGTCAGAAAAACTCCTAAATTCAAAGCAGGTCCCCCACCAAGCTTAAAATGTATTATGTAAAGCTTGCAAAACTAATCTTAGTTCTTAATCTAAGACATAAAAATAGTAAAATTACACATACAGTATTGCTTACCTTTACTTATCTAATCTAAGACATAAAAATAGTAAAAGTACACTATATGGTATTGCTTACCTTTACTCATGTGGTCTGCTTACACGCTGGAAGGGACATTGCAAAGGAGGGAGAGACAACAGGCTCATAAATATGAGGAAGGAGAGACCGGGGCAGGTGAGTCTGGAGCGGTAAAAGAACCTGCAATAGATGCTGGAGATACTGGAGCAGGTGAGTCTGTAGAAGCACCTGAGGTAGAGGCAACAAGGTTTGTTGCTGGGGGCTCTACCTTCACAAAGAGTTGGTCAAGGCAAGTCTGGAAGGATGCCCTCTTTTTCTCCTCCCAAATTTCCTTGTAAACCACAGGGATACAGTGAATACTCTGGTGACCTTAGTGTACCTGACATTGTTAGGGTCCTGATCCTTGAGCTTTGCCAACCCTTCCTCTATCAAAAAGTCATCAAAATGAGGAGGGTGACTAGGGGCATTGTCCAACACTAGTAACCCAAAGGGCAGACCCTTGGAAGCACATTATTTCTCCACTTCTGCCAGAAAATGGTTGCTGAACTAGTCCTCAAATATGTGAAGGGTTATGCAAGCCTTCTTGTCCGACTTTTGGACTACTGACAGTTGACCCTTCCAAATGTCCTTGAGATCCCTTGGATTTTCTGCCAAGTAACCAAGAAGGGCTTCAGCTTGCAGTCTCCAGCAGCATTTGCACCTAAAGGCAAAGTCAGTCTCTCCTTGCTGACATTTTGGACTGGTACTGTCTTCTCCTTGGCGATATACGTACAACTAGGCTTACACTAAAAGAAGCCAGACTCATCCACGTTAAGTACTTGTTCGTCACGGTAACCCCCCTCCTTAATTATTTCTGCTAACACAGTGGGAAACTTTTGCTGCTTTCTCATCACCACTAGCAGCTTCACCTTGCACCTTTAAGTTATGCAAATTAGCACGACTATTAAAGCGATTAAACCAACCCCTATTGGCCACAAACTCTTTACCTTTACTCCCTTTCTGCATTTCAGTTTTCACGGCATCGAGCAATCTTATAGTCTTTTCTCATATTAGCACGAGGCTCACTGGGATATGCCGTTGATGCTGGTCATCAAGCCAAAGTACTAGCAAGCTCTATTTCTATCAAGAGGTGACTACGTTGCTTAGGTATCACAGTGGACATCACAGGAGCAGAACCTTTCACATCTTCAAGGATGTGATCAGTATCCTTAATGATCGTCACCACTGTCGAATGGGCTAATCCCAATGAGCGGCCAATGTTCGTAGACGTTTCTCCCTTTTCTGAGTGTTTTACTATATCAGCTTTAATTTCCATGGTGATGGCTTTCCTTTTCTTCACAGCACTGCCATTAGAAGTATCACCACTACGCTTAGGAGACATAGTAAGGTCAATAACGAGTGAACAAGAAACCAATGAGAGAGCAGATGAGGATAGCAACAATATGGCAAGCGAGAGTAAACTGAGCTGTGGTTCTTCTTCCTCTTCTAATGGCACATGACAACATATTTATATATACAGTAATCCCTCGTTTATTGCGAGGGTTCGGTTCCGAGACTGGCTGCGATACTTTCATGATGTCTATTCCAAAAATTCTCCTTAGATATTATTATTATTATTATTATTATTATTATTATTATTATTATTATTATTATTATTATTATTGTTATTATTATTATTATTGGCAACAATAATTTTCCTTTGATGATGATTGTGGAGATTATTATTATTATTATTATTATATTATTATTATCATTATTATTATGAATTTGTAATTAAACCATTATTTTTACAATAAATAATGTAGTTTTGATTGAATGAACAAGAGTTAATTAAAAAATTTTTTCTCTCTCTCTCTCTCTCTCTCTCTCCTCTCTCTCTCTCTCTCTCTCTCTCTCTCTCTCTCTCTCTCTCTCTCTCTCTCTCTCTCTCTCTCTCTCTCTCTCTCTCTCTCCTCTCTCTCTCTCTCTCTCCTCTCTCTCTCTCTCTCTCTCTCTCTCTCTCTCTCTCTCTCTCTCTCTCTCTCTCTCTCTCTCTCTCTCTCTCTCTCTCTCTCTCCCCCCCCTCCCTAACATTCTAATCTACCAAACCCCCCACACACTCTTTGTCCCAGCCAACTAGGGAGGGGCAATGTACTCAGTTATTGAAGTAAATAAACCAACAGATGTACAATGATGAGCCCTTAATAATAATAATAATAATTATAACAATAATAATAATAATAATGATGATGATGATAATCTCCACAATCATCATCAAAGGAAAATTATTGTCGCCAAAAATAATAATAATAATAATAATAATAATAATAATAATGATAATAATAATAATGATAATAATAATAGTAATAATAATAATAATAATAATAATAATAATAATAATAATAAGAAGAAGAAGAAGAAGAAGAAGAAGAAGAAGATCTAAGGAGAATTATCGGAATAGACATCATGAAAATAATGCAGAGGTATATTAAAACCCAGCAGAGAGCTGGATATTCATTACACATCTTTTATAATCCCTTCACAGCTGACAGGTCATTACACTCTTCATCTCTGTTTTTCTTTACAGCATGATACAGGTTGTTTTATTTTATAATTTTTTGGCCCATCCTGGTGTCACAATAATATTATTATTTTTTTTTTTTCCAAAAAAATCCGCGATGCACTTAATCCGCGATAGGTGAACCGGAAAATAGTGAGGGATTGCTGTATATATATATATATATATATATATATATATATATATATATATATATATATATATATAATATATTTTCATGTAGTGGGTTGGCTCATGGCACCAGCCTCCCGTTGCGATACTACAGCTGAAGGTTTTTTTTAACTTAAATAGGCCTGTCCAGGACAGTTCGATGTTAAGTCTTCCTTCAGTTACGGTTCTTTTTCTATGCCTACAGCTACACTGAATACTCTTGGATATATATCACACATCTTTTATTATCCTTTCACATCTGACAAGTCACACTCTCCATCTCTGTTTCTCTTTACTTTATGTATTCTTCCTGCCCAGGCCCGATGAGGGCTGTTTTATTTTATAAATTTTTTGGCCCGTCCTGGTGTCACGATCATAAAAAAAAAAAAATATATATATATATATATATATATATATATATATATATATATATATATATATATATATATATATATATATATATATATATATATATATATATATATATATATATATATATATATATATATATATATATATATATAGTAATCCTTCACGGATTTTTTTTGGCAAAGAAAAAAAAAATATATATTTTTTATTTTTTTAAAGATTATTATGACACCAGGACGGCCCAAAAATGATAAAATAAAACAGCCTTTATCAGGCTGTAAAGAGAAACAGAGATGGAGAGTGTAATAACCTGTCAGATGTGAAGGGATTATAAAAGATGTGTAATGTATATCCAGCTCTCTGCTGGGTTTTAATATACCTCTGCATTACTTTCATGATGTCTATTCCAATAATTCTCCTTAGATATGATTATTATTATTATTATTATTATTACTATTATTATTATTATTATTATTATTATTATTATTATTATCATTATTATTATTGGCGACAATAATTTTCCTTTGATGATGATTGTGGAGATTATTATCATCATTATTATTATCATTATTACTATTATTATTATTATTAATAAGGGCTCATCATTGTTTGTACATCTGTTGGTCTATTTACTTTAATAACTGAGTACAGTGCCCCTCCCTAGTTGGCTAGGACAAAGAGTGTGTGGGGGTTGGTTAGAATAGAATGTGTGAGAGAGAGAGAGAGAGAGAGAGAGAGAGAGAGAGAGAGAGAGAGAGAGAGAGAGAGAGAGAGAGAGAGTGGTTGGATAGAATAGAGAGAGAGAGAGAGAGAGAGAGAGAGAGAGAGAGAGAGAGAGAGAGAGAGAGAGAGAGAGAGAGAGAGAGAGAGAGAGAGAGAGAGAGAGAGACTTTAATTACCTCTTGTTCATTCAACCAAAACAACATTATTTATTGTAAAAATAATGGCTTAATTACAAATTCGTAATAATAATGATAATAATAATAATAATAATAATAATAATAATAATAATAATAATAGTAATATTAATAATGATAATAATAATAATAATAATAATAATAATAATAATAATAATAATAATAATCTCCACAATCATCATCAAAGCAAAATTATTGTTAATAATAATAACAATAACAATAATAATAATAATAATAATAATAATAATAATAATAACAATAATAATAATAATAAGATCCAAGGAGAATTTTTGGAATAGACATCATGATAGTAATGCAGAGGTACAGTGATCCCTCGTTTATCACGAGGGTTAGGTTCCGGGACCCGTCGCGATAGATGAATTTTCGCAAAGTAGGAACACCTTAAATATTTT
>JAXCGZ010021577.1:5000-7500 GCA_037179515.1 Halocaridina rubra
ATATATATATATATATATAATATATATACTATATATATATATATATATATATATATATATATATATATATATATATATATATATATATATATATATATATATATATATATATATATATATATATATATATATATATATATATATATATATATATATATATATATATATATATATATATATATATATATATATATATATATATATATATATATATATATATATATATATATATATATATATATATATATATATATATATATATATATATATATATATATATATATATATATATATATATATATATATATATATATATATATATATATATATATATATATATATATATATATATATATATATATATATATATATATATATATATATATATATATATATATATATATATATATATATATATATATATATATATATATATATATATATATATATATATATATATATATATATATATATATATATATATATATATATATATATTATATATATATATATATATATATATATATATATATATATATATATATATATATATATATATATATATATATATATATATATATATATATATATATATATATATATATATATATATATATATATATATATATATATATATATATATATATATATATATATATATATATATATATATATATATATATATATATATATATATATATATATATATATATATATATATATATATATATATATATATATATATATATATATATATATATATATATATATATATATATATATATATATATATATATATATATATATATATATATATATATATATATATATATATATATATATATATATATATATATATATATATATATATATATATATATATATATATATATATATATATATATATATATATATATATATATATATATATATATATATATATATATATATATATATATATATATAATATATATATATATATATATATATATATATATATATATATATATATATATATATATATATATATATATAATATATATATATATATATATATATATATATATATATATATATATATATATATATATATATATATATATATATATATATATATATATATATATATATATATATATATATATATATATATATATATATATATATATATATATATATTATAATATATATATATATATATATATATATATATATATATATAGTATATATATATATATATATATATATATATATATATATATATATATATATATATATATATATATATATATATATATATATATATATATATATATATATATATATATATATAGTGTAACAATGTGACAGACAAGTAAATTGCCTAAAACAGACCCTGGCACCAAGAACACATCGGGATGAAAAAAAAAAATAGAAATTTTAGCGCAAAATAGAGATAGGAGAAAGTTACACAAAAGGAAAAGAGCAGACTGAAATAATAGTCGAAGTGATGAAGACCTAGAGATACGGCAGGATAATGCCCTGAGATCATGATAGATTACCTTTTTGAAGGAAAATAGGTCAAAAGATTTAGGATGGACTCAGCGAGGAAATACCAGAGCTTGGAGGTGGATGGGAAGAATTAGTCTCTGCACCTCCCAATCCAAAGCTACAAATCTCCACACAGTACTATTAAAACCGAACTTACTATCACTGATGCACAATTTCTGGTATGGCAATGGGTAATCCTTTTCCCCTTTCCTCTCAAATTTATATATGAAAATATATGAAAAACATTATATTCCCAGCATTGGTCATGTTCCTCTTAATTTATTTAGATATGTAGATGGCATTTAAGCAATGATTCCTAAATATATTGATGATAACACCCTTCTCTCAAAAGAAGAAAAAAAATGATTTAAATAAAATTCAATTAGGAAAATGAAAAAGGTAATCTTCTAGCCTCTTTAGATATATTAATTCATAGACAGCCTTTCTATTGCGTATTCAGTATATATAGAAAACTTAAAAATAATTTTTTATGTATCAATATTTTCTCTGGTTATCATATTAATGTAAAGATTTTTAAATTTTTCTCTATATTTATAAGAACATTACTCATTGTCATCCCTGAAGTCATTGAACTATCAGGTCAAATGGAAAGAATTTTGTTATCTACCTTATATTTTGAACATTGTTATAGTAAACCCCACAAAACATTAGAATTGCAATGAAGTAGAGAAAGAACCCATCTGAATTCTATTTGATTGCCCTACTTTTTCGGTTTGAATAATATTAGGTGTAAATCTCGTCTTTACTTGCAGTAATGCAATGTAGTATATTTTAATTTAAAAAAAAATTACCCCAATAAAATAGCAGCATATATAAGATACCTTACAGATAACGCAAATTAATTGACATTGGTCGAACTAGTAAAGATTTGATAAAAGAAGTAGTTCATACAATTGTTGTCCTAAGACAGGTCAAGCTTCAAATGCCATATTTTTTTTACGTAGCTAAT
>JAXCGZ010021577.1:20000-39370 GCA_037179515.1 Halocaridina rubra
GTCGTATCTTCCCGTCTCCTGATCGGTTCCATTTTATACTTAGTGATACTTATCATACCTGTCCTTAAAACTATGGATTGAGATAGCATTAACTACCTCCTCGCTTAGCCAATTCCAATTATCAACTACTCTTACACTGAAAAAGTATTTCCTTACATCCTGCAAAGAAGTATTCTTACGAAGCTTCAAACTATGACCTCTAGTTCTAGAGCCAGCCATATCAAAATATCGATCCCTATCCACTCTATCATAACCATGATGGAATTTATAGACTGTCACCATATCCCCCCTCACTCTTCTAGCTTCGAGTGATGATAAGTCTAATTCCCTCAGCCTCTCATCATAACTGAGATTGCGTATTTCTGGCACCAGTTTCGTGGCATGTCTTTGAACTTTTTCAAGCTTAGCTATGTGCTTTTTCAAGTGCGGATTCCAAAAGGGGGCTGCATATTCGAGTTTTGGCCTCACATAGGTTACATAAATATTTTTGAACATTTCCTTGTCCATGTGCCTGAAGGCTACCCTTACATTTGATAAGAATGCATATGCTGCCCTTACTATGCCATTTATATGTATTTTTGGAGACAAATCTGCCAGTATGTTTACTCCTAGATCACTCTCATTTTCTGTCTCTTGAAGTTGTACTCCAGCCACCGAGTAGTCAAGCTTGGGCCTTCTTGCACTTGTACCCATTCTCATTACCTTACATTTTGAAGTATTGAATTTCATTAGCCACTTTTCTGACAACTCATGCAGATTATTTAGATCCTCCTGAAGTTCTCTACCATTGTTCTCGTTTTTTACTTTCTTCACAATCTTTGCATCATCTGCAAACATATTCATGAATGAATTTACAGACTCTGGAAGGTCATTTACATATACAAGGAACAAAAGTGGCCCTAAAACTGAACCCTGTGGAACTCCACTACTAACTCTTCTCCATTCAGACACTGAGTGTCTTACTCTAACCCTCTGTTCCCTTCCTTCTGAGTAAGTTTTTATCCATTCTAAAACATTTCCACCTATTCTAGCCATTGAGTGCAGCTTCCTAATAAGTCTCCCATGTGGAACAGTGTCAAACGCTTTCTGGAAGTCTAGGATTATGCAATCTGCCCAGCCCTCTCTTTCCTGTAAGATTTGGCTTACCTCATCATAAAATTCTAATAAGTTTGTTACTGTTGATCTACCTTCTCTGAAGCCATGTTGCCTCACTGACAAATAGTTGAAGGATTCCAAGTGAAGAGAGATATGTTTCCTTTGTAGTTTCTCCATAACTTTGCAAACTATGCTGGTCAAGGAAACTGGTCTATAGTTCAGAGCCGTATCCCTCCTTCCCTTTTTGAAGATAGGTATCACATTTGCTTGTTTCCAGCATCTTGGAATCTCCCCCAACTCCAGTGACTCCTTAAATATGATACTTAGTGCCACTGATATTGTGTTTGCGCATTTTTTAAGCACATGAGGGGATATGTCATCAGGACCTGTAGCTTTATGAACATCTAAATCCATCAGCGCTTTGCATACCTCTGTGGATGTAAGGTTGATGTTCTCTAATACCGGCCCTTGAGCTTCTATCACTGCAATCTGAGGGGGTGGGGTATTTTCTACTGTAAATACTGACTGAGACTCCTTGTTCAATTCTTTGCAGATCTCTTCATCCGTCTCAGTGATGCTTTCATCCGCTCTCTTTAGCCTTAAAACCTGTTCTTTTACCTTCAGTTTTCCGCTGATAAAGCTGTGGAATAGCTTGGGATTTTCTTTAGCCTTCCTGGTGATGTCCCTCTCATAATCTCTCTCTGCCTCTCTCCTTTTACTTAGGTAGTCATTTCTTGCTCTTTTGTAGGTTTGCCAGGCATTTATGTTTTTTCTCCTCCTATACCTTTTCCAGCATTTGTCTCTCCACTCCTTAGCTCTTTTACACCCATTAACGAACCATTTCTCTCTAGCATGAATTACACCTACTTTGGTGACAGGTATGCAGCAATCTACTATCTTCCCATATTTCTCACAAAAGATGTCATACATTTCTTGTACAGATTTGTTGTAAAATAAGGTTCTCCAGTCAATAACTGCAAAAAGCTCATTCATTTTGATGTAATCTCCTTTCGGATAGTTCCTCCTCATGTCCTCAGTGCCTCTACTCTCAGGAAGAATTTCTTCAATGATATACTCCATCAACAACACACAGTGGTCACTCTTTCTAATTGGTGGTTCATACTCAATATTTTCAATATCCAACACATTATCTGTGAACACTAGATCAAGTAGTGATAGCTCATCCCCACCCCTGGCCCTTGTTGGTTCCATTACATGTTGGTGTAGGAAATTCCCTTGTACGCAATCTAGGGGTCTTGCCCCGAATGAGTCCTCACCACTGTGTGGGTCAAGATTTATCCAATCTATCTCTTTATGATTAAAGTCTCCCATAATCAAAATCCTACATTTTTTTTCCCGTGCCATGTTAACAACTGAGTTTATGACTTCAATAGTACCTATATGACTTTCCTCATAAACTTCAAGCCTATTTTGGTTCCTTGGTGGGTTGTATACAACAGTTATTATAATGCTCTCTGACCCAGTATTTATGCGAGCAACAAGAAATTCCTTGAACTCACATTCTATAGCCAAGTCTATTTCTTCAACTTGAATCCTCTCACTTATGAGCAGTGCTATCCCTCCACCAGTCCTCTCAGATCTTTCAACCCTAAGTATTCTGAAGCCCTTATGAAAAACTGTGACACTGTTTATGTCCTCACTCAACTTAGTCTCTGTAATTGCTACTATATCTGCCTTACTGTTGTGAATCCTATCTTTTAATTCTACTGCCTTACCAGCTAATCCATCAGCATTTGTGTATAACAATCTTAATGAGGCCCCATCCCCTGATCTTCTGTCATTATCTTCTTTATCTCCCCTTTGTCTGGAAGAACTCTGTAACGAAAATTTTTCTTCTATTCTTCATTTCTTTCATCATTTAACCTTCTTGCCTCTTGCAACAAGTTTTTGATCTTTCCCATCTCTTCCTGTGTTCTGTATCGTCTAATGAACACTTCTTTGAATTCTTGAAGGTCTTTTAGACTTTTTTTTCTCAACAATATTTCCCTACATGTTTCCCCTCTCTCAAAGGTTACTTTTGTTGGTCTCGGCTTTCCTTCCCTCGAAAATTTACCTAGTTGGTGTATGTTTACAATATCCTCAGGACCACAAACTACTCCAAGCTTTCTTATCAGGTCTACAACCCTAGCTTTATTTTCTTCAAGTCTCCCCTGCCATGTTGGCTCCTGGGATTCACTTATGCCTGAGATTACCACTGTCTTCTCCTTATCAAGTGCCTGTCTGATGAGTGGGTTTGCCCTTTCCATCACAACGTCTTTCATTTTTTCGATTACTGTCTCTTTATAGTCAACTGTTTGTATGTTTTCCAGTGCCACCACCTTTACAGCCTCTTTTACTGCCACATTCCCCTTTAGTGCATCAGCAAAGGAAGTTTTCATGGCATCATTTTCCATATTCAGCTCCTGGAACTCTTTTCTGAACTGTTCAATGTTTTCCTTAATCTGGACATTCCAAACAGCAATCTCGTCTCTCTCAGAAGAGAGCAGTGAACTAACATCTAATTCCTTTAGGTTGTCATTCAGCTGTTTGTTTTTATCTTCTTGTTTAGAAATTCTAGATTCTAGTTGACTCTTTTCCCCTTCCAGCTTCTTTATTCTTTTTTCTAGTTCCTTTATCTCCTGCCTTTGTGCTTTATTTGCTTCCTCCAAAGATCTTATTTGTTTTCTGAGTGTTTCATTCTCTTTCATTTTTCCATCCATATTCCGAATTTTATCATCAAGGCTTATAACCATTGCCTCTAAATTCTTGATTTTCTGTTTAAGTCCCCTGATGGTTACCCCTCCTACCGACCCATGGATGGGAGAGGTTTGGGACAGAGATGGCGTCATTTTTATGTTCTCCCTCTCACAGAATATAGAAAGAAGACGAGAAAGAGGAAAAAAAAAAGGAGAAAAACTTTTAATTAAGCTTCACACAGAATTTTTATATCTCCATATAAGTGCTATTTAGTGACTCAGTTTATCTCTTTTCTGGTAACACACATCTTAACTTAAAAACTTGAGCATGGTAATTTAAGGATAAAAAGAAAAAGAAAAACAAAAGTCAAACCTGAAGGAAAATTCGAATTTGTGTCTGAGGTGGCACCCACCTGTTTCTGCTATATATTCTTCCTAACTGATAAACTCACTTGCTAACCAAGATATGTTATCACAGGATTAGACTTTACATTTAACTCAATATATATACAAAATAAAAAAAATAGTAAAAGAGAAAGCTAAAAGAAAAAAAAATGAAGAAAATAAGACAGCTGTACTACTTAGCAACTTAACTCAGTACTGTTGACAGGTGGATATTTTTTTTTTTTTTTAATTATTCAATTATTTCGTGTATCAAACTAACTAACTAGTTAATATAAATGGGAAGGATACTGATTTTAACAATATATAGAACCACAGGATCAGGAAAACGGCTTAAGAGCTTACCCAGTTTACACAAAAAATTAGGTAATGTGATGTGATGGCTCCACCTCTGGCAAATCTTCTAGATTTCCTTCAAGGCAGAACTGGACGGCAGCTTCTCTCTCCCCTCACGAAAATGTTCTCATTTTTTTTTCCTTAAATATGGACAGTCTCGTCATACAACAAATATAAGTTTTGTACTCACAATACTCTGCAGGATTTCAGATTTATGGAAATTATGGTAAAGTTTTCCACTAAGCACATAGTCACTCAAAACACAAGTAGTAATTTAAGAGGAGCAGTTTCGTGTGTCACTGAACGTTGTGTGTGTGTGTGTGTGTGTATGTGTGTGTGTGTGTGTGTGTGTGTGTGTGTGTGTGTGTGTGTGTGTGTGTGTGTGTGTGTGTGTGTGTGTGTTTATGTGTGTGTGTTTGTGTGTGTGTGTGTTTGTGTGCGTGTGTGTGTATAAATATATATATATATATATATATATATATATATATATATATATATATATATATATATATATATATATATATATATATATATATATATATATATATATATATATATATATACATATATATATATATATATATACATATATATATATATATATATATATATATATATATATATATATATATATATATATATATATATATATATATATATATATATATATATATATATATATATATATATATATATATATATATATATATATATATATATATATATATATATATATATATATATATATATATATATATATATATATATATATATATATATATATATATATATATATATATATATATATATATATATATATATATATATATATATATATATATATATATATATTAATAACACTGAACTGTTAACATACAGTCTAAACTGGAAGGAAAAGCCCATTAAATAAAACAACGAAAATATATATATATAAAGTACTTATTAATTTCGTGACCTAAGCTGGTCACCTTATCAAAGTACAATGGCAAGAGATACAGCTAGCAAAACAGAGGAAAACTTGAAAAGAAGGAGACAAAAGAGCCGTCCCCCAGGAGTCATAAAAATGGAATTAATAGATAACAATCTTAAATGCCAGCCGGGGTTACTCAGTAATCCCCACAGACAGGCCGCAAAAGGAATTAAAATTCATAATTGGCTAAATTATATTAACAAAAGAATCTTAATAACAGTAAGTATATATATATATATATATATATATATATATATATATATATATATATATATATATATATATATATATATATATATATATATATATATATATATATATATATACTTACTGTTATTAAGATTCTTTTGTTAATATAATTTAGCCAATTATGAATTTTAATTCCTTTTGCGGCCTGTCTGTGGGGATTACTGAGTAACCCCGGCTGGCATTTAAGATTGTTATCTATTAATTCCATTTTTATGACTCCTGGGGGACGGCTCTTTTGTCTCCTTCTTTTCAAGTTTTCTTCTGTTTTGCTAGCTGTATCTCTTGCCATTGTACTTTGATAAGGTGACCAGCTTAGGTCACGAAATTAATAAGTACTTTATATATATATATTTTCGTTGTTTTATTTAATGGGCTTTTCCTTCCAGTTTAGACTGTATGTTAACAGTTCAGTGTTATAATATATATATATATATATATATATATATATATATATATATATATATATATATATATATATATATATATATATATATATATATATATATATATATATATATATATATATATATATATATATATATATATATATATATATATATATATATATATATATATATATATATATATATATATATATATATATATATATATATATATATATATATATATATATATATATATATATATATATATATATATATATATATATATATATATATATATATATATATATATATATATATATATATATATATATATATATATATATATATATATATATATATATATATATATATATATATATATATATATATATATATATATATATATATATATATATATATATATATATATATATATATATATATATATATATATATATATATATATATATATATATATATATATATATATATATATATATATATATATATATATATATATATATATATATATATATATATATATATATATATATATATATATATATATATATATATATATATATATATATATATATATATATATATATATATATATATATATATATATATATATATATATATATATATATATATATATATATATATATATATATATATATATATATATATATATATATATATATATATATATATATATATATATATATATATATATATATATATATATATATATATATATATATATATATATATATATATATATATATATATATATATATATATATATATATATATATATATATATATATATATATATATATATATATATATATATATATATATATATATATATATATATATATATATATATATATATATATATATATATATATATATATATATATATATATATATATATATATATATATATATATATATATATATATATATATATATATATATATATATATATATATATATATATATATATATATATATATATATATATATATATATATATATATATATATATATATATATATATATATATATATATATATATATATATATATATATATATATATATATATATATATATATATATATATATATATATATATATATATATATATATATATATATATATATATATATATATATATATATATATATATATATATATATATATATATATATATATATATATATATATATATATATATATATATATATATATATATATATATATATATATATATATATATATATATATATATATATATATATATATATATATATATATATATATATATATATATATATATACATATATATGCATATATATACATATATATATATATATATATATATATATATATATATATATATATATATATATATATATATATATATATATATATATATATATATATATATATATATATATATATATATATATATATATATATATATACATATATATATATATGTATATACATATCTTGTTCCGGTATAAAGTCACGGATTCATTTTCAACCAAGGACTAGAATGGTTACCTTGAGTAGCAGACGCTACCGTTTGAGCCACGATGACTACAGCTATGTTCTATTCTAAGATATATATATATATATATATATATATATATATATATATATATATATATATATATATATATATATATATATATATATATATATATATATATATATATATATATATATATATATATATATATATATATATATATATATATATACATATATATGCATATATAAGATAAATATATATATATATATATATATATATATATATATATATATATATATATATATATATATATATATATATATATATATATATATATATTATATATATTATACATATATATACTATATGTATATACATATCTTGTTCCGGTATAAAGTCACGGATTCATTTTCAACCAAGGACTAGAATGGTTACCCTGAGTAGCAGACGCTACCGTTTGAGCCACGATGACTACAGCTATGTTCTATTCTAAGATATATATATATATATATATATATATATATATATATATATATATATATATATATATATATATATATATATATATATATATATATATATATATATATATATATATATATATATATATATATATATATATATATATATATATATATATATATATATATATATATATATATATATATATATATATATATATATATATATATATATATATATATATATATATATATATATATATATATATATATATATATATATATATATATATATATATATATATATATATATATATATATATATATATATATATATATATATATATATATATATATATATATATATATATATATATATATATATATATATATATATATATATATATATATATATATATATATATATATATATATATATATATATATATATATATATATATATATATATATATATATATATATATATATATATATATATATATATATATATATATATATATATATATATATATATATATATATATATATATATATATATATATATATATATATATATATATATATATATATATATATATATATATATATATATATATATATATATATATATATATATATATATATATATATATATATATATATATATATATATATATATATATATATATATATATATATATATATATATATATATATATATATATATATATATATATATATATATATATATATATATATATATATATATATATATATATATATATATATATATATATATATATATATATATATATATATATATATATATATATATATATATATATATATATATATATATATATATATATATATATATATATATATATATATATATATATATATATATATATATATATATATATATATATATATATATATATATATATATATATATATATATATATATATATATATAAATATAAGTACATATATATACATATATATATATATATATATATATATATATATATATATATATATATATATATATATATATATATATATATATATATATATATATATATATATATATATATATATATATATATATATATATATATATATATATATATATATATATATATATATATATATATATATATATATATATATATATATATATATATATATATATATATATATATATATATATATATATATATATATATATATATATATATATATATATATATATATATATATATATATATATATATATATATATATATATATATATATATATATATATATATATATATATATATATATATATATATATATATATATATATATATATATATATATATATATATATATATATATATATATATATATATATATATATATATATATATATATATATATATATATATATATATATATATATATATATATATATATATATATATATATATATATATATATATATATATATATATATATATATATATATATATATATATATATATATATATATATATATATATATATATATATATATATATATATATATATATATATATATATATATATATATATATATATATATATATATATATATATATATATATATATATATATATATATATATATATATATATATATATATATATATATATATATATATATATATATATATATATATATATATATATATATATATATATATATATATATATATATATATATATATATATATATATATATATATATATATATATATATATATATATATATATATATATATATATATATATATATATATATATATATATATATATATATATATATATATATATATATATATATATATATATATATATATATATATATATATATATATATATATATATATATATATATATATATATATATATATATATCTATATATACATATTATATATATATATATATATATATATATATATATATATATATATATATATATATATATATATATATATATATATATATATATATATATATATATATATATATATATATATATATATATATATATATATATATATATATATATATATATATATATATATATATATATATATATGTATATATATATATATATATATATATATATATATATATATATATATATATATATATATATATATATATATATATATATATATATATATACATATATATATATATATATATATATATATATATATATATATATATATATATATATATATATATATATATATATATATATATATATATATATATATATATATATATATATATATATATATATATATATATATATATATATATATATATATATATATATATATATATATATATATATATATATATATATATATATATATATATATATATATATATATATATATATATATATATATATATATATATATATATATATATATATATATATATATATATATATATATATATATATATATATATATATATATATATATATATATATATATATATATATATATATATATATATATATATATATATATATATATATATATATATATATATATATATATATATATATATATATATATATATATATATATATATATATATATATATATATATATATATATATATATATATATATATATATATATATATATATATATATATATATATATATATATATATATATATATATATATATATATATATATATATATATATATATATATATATATATATATATATATATATATATATATATATATATATATATATATATATATATATATATATATATATATATATATATATATATATATATATATATATATATATATATATATATATATATATATATATATATATATATATATATATATATATATATATATATATATATATATATATATATATATATATATATATATATATATATATATATATATATATATATATATATATATATATATATATATATATATATATATATATATATATATATATATATATATATATATATATATATATATATATATATATATATATATATATATATATATATATATATATATATATATATATATATATATATATATATATATATATATATATATATATATATATATATATATATATATATATATATATATATATATATATATATATATATATATATATATATATATATATATATATATATATATATATATATATATATATATATATATATATATATATATATATATATATATATATGTATATATATATATATATATATACACACATATATATATATATATATATATATATATATATATATATATATATATATATATATATATATATATATATATATATATATATATATATATATATATATATATATATATATATATATATATATATATATATATATATATATATATATATATATATATATATATATATATATATATATATATATATATATATATATATATATATATATATATATATATATATATATATATATATATATATATATATATATATATATAAATATGTATATATAGATATATATATATATATATATATATATATATATATATATATATATATATATATATATATATATATATATATATATATATATATATATATATATATATATATATATATATATATATATATATATATATATATATATATATATATATATATATATATATATATATATATATATATATATATATATATATATATATATATATATATATATATATATATATATATATATATATATATATATATATATATATATATATATATATATATATATATATATATATATATATATATATATATATATATATATATATATATATATATATATATATATATATATATATATATATATATATATATATATATATATATATATATATATATATATATATATATATATATATATATATATATATATATATATATATATATATATATATATATATATATATATATATATATATATATATATATATATATATATATATATATATATATATATATATATATATATATATATATATATATATATATATATATATATATATATATATATATATATATATATATATATATATATATATATATATATATATATATATATATATATATATATATATATATATATATATATATATATATATATATATATATATATATATATATATATATATATATATATATATATATATATATATATATATATATATATATATATATATATATATATATATATATATATATATATATATATATATATATATATATATATATATATATATATATATATATATATATATATATATATATATATATATATATATATATATATATATATATATATATATATATATATATATATATATATATATATATATATATATATATATATATCGGTTCCATTTTGTTCTTTGTGATACTTTTCATACCTGTTCCTGAAACTATGGGTTGAGTTAGCATTAACTACCTCCTCGCTTAGCGAATTCGAATTATCAACTACTCTTATACTTAAAAAGTACTTCCTTACATCTTGCAAAGAAGTTTTCTTACGAAACTTGAAACTTTGTCCTCTAGTTCTAGAGCCAGTCATAACAAAATATTTATCAATATCCAATCTATCATAACCATGAAGGAATTTAAAGACTGTCACCATATCACCCCTCATTCTTCTCGCTTCAAATCCTCTCATCATAACTGAAATTGCTTATTTCCGGTACCTGTTTCGTGGTATATCTTTGAACTTTTTCAAGCTTAGCTATGTGCTTTTTCTAATACGGATACCAAAAGGGGCTGCATATTAAATTTTTGGCCTCACCTAGGTTGCAGAAATATTTCTGAACATTTCCTTGTCGAAGTGCCTGAAGGCTACCCTGACATTTGCTAAGAAAGTATATTCTGCACTTACTATGCCATTTATATGTATTTCTGGAGACAAATCTGCCAGTATATTTATTCCTAGATTTCTCTCATTCTCTGTATCTTGAAGTTGCAATCCTGCCACCGAGTAGTGAAACTTGGGCCTTCTTACACTTGTACCCATTCTCGTTACCTTACATTTTGAAGTATTGAATTTCATTAGCCTCTTTTATGACCACTCATGCAGACTATTTAGATCTTCTTTAAGTTCTTTACCATTGCTGTTGTTTCTTACTTTCTTCACAATCTTTGCATCATCCGCAAACATATTCATGAGTGAAATTATAGACTTTGGCAGGTCATTTACATATACAAGAAACAAAAGTGGCCCTAAAACTGAAGCCTGTGGAACTCCACTAATAGCTCTTCTCCATTCAGACACTGAGTGTCTTACTCTAGCCCTCTGTTCCCTTCCTTCTAAGTAAGTTTTTATCCATTCCAAGACATTTCCACCTCTTCTAGCCATTGTTTGCAGCTTATTAATAAGTTTCCCGTGTGGGACAGTGTTAAATGCTTTCTGGAACTCTAGGAATATGCAATCTACCCAGCCCTCTCTTTCCTGTAAGATTTGGCTTACTTCATCATAAAATTCTAATAAGTTTTTTACTGTTGAGCTGCCTTCTCTGAAGCCATGCTGTCTAACCGACAAAAAGTTGAAGGATTCCAAGTGAAGAGGGATATGTTTCCTTAGTAGTTTCTCCATAACTTTGCTGGTCAAGGAAATTGGTCTATTGGTTAGAGCTGCATCCCTTCCTCCCTTTTCGAAGATAGGTATCACGTTCGCTTGTTTCCAGCATCTTGGTATCTCCCCTGACTCCAGTAACTTTTTAAATATAATACTTAGTGCCACTGATATTGAGTGTGCGCATTTATTTAAGTATATGAGAGGATATTTCATCAGGACCTGTAGCTCTATGGACATCTAACTCCATCGGCGCTTTGCTCACCTCTGTGGCTAAAAGGATGATGTTCTCTAATACCGGCCCATGAGCTTCTATATCTGTAATCTTAGATGGTGGAGTATATTCTATTGTAATGCTGACTAAAACGCCTTGTTCAATTCTTTGCAGATCTCTTCATCCGTCTCAGCGATGTATCCATCCGCTCTCTAAAGCCTTAAAACCTGTTCTTTTACCTTCAGTTTTCCTCTGATAAAGCTGTGAAAAAGCTTGGGATTTTCTTAAGCCTTCCTGGTGATGTCCCTTTCATAGTCTCTCTCTGCCTCTCTTCTTTTACTTAGGCAAAAATTTCTTGCTCTTTTTAGGTTTGCCAGGCATTTATTTTTTTCTCCTCCTATATATTTTCCAGCAATTGTCTCTCCACTCCTTAGCTCTTTTACCCTTATTATCGAACCATTTCTCTCTGGCATGACATACACCCACTTTGGTGACAGGCATACAGCAATCTACTATCTTCCCATATTTCTCAAATAAGATGTAGTACATTTCTTGTACAGATTTGTTGTAAAATAAAGTCCTCCAGTCAATAATTGCAAAATGCTCATTCATTTTGATGTAATCTCTTTTTGAATAGTTCCTCCTCATGTCCTCAGTGCCTCTACTCTCAGGCAGAACATCTTCAATTATATACTCCATCAACAACACACAGTGGTCACTCTTTCCAGTTGTTGGTTCATCCTCAATTTTTTCAATACCCAACACGTTATATGTGAATATAGACTAAGTAGTGATGGCTCATCCCCACCCCTGGCCCTCGTTGGTCCCAGTACATGTTGGTGTAGGAAATTCCCTTGTACCCAATATAGGAATCTTGCCCCGAATGAGTCCTCACCACCGTGTGGGTGAAGATTTTTCCAATCTATCTCTTTATGATTAAAATCTCCCATAATCAAAATCCTACATTTTCTCTCCAGTGCCATGTTAGCAACTGAGTTTACGATTTCAGTAGTACCTATATGGCTTTCCTTATAAACTTCTAGCCTATGTTGGCTCCTTGGTGGGTTTTATACAACAGATATTATAATGATCTCTGACCCAGTATTTATTCGAGCAGCAAGAAATTCCTTGAACTCACTTTCTATAACCAAGTTTATTTCTTCAACCTGAATCCTTTCACTTATGAGCAGTGCTATCCCTCCACCAGTTCTCTCAGATCTTTCAACCCTTAATATTCTGAAGCCCTTATGAAAAACTTTGACACTGCTTATGTCCTCACTCAGCTTAGTCTCTGAAACTGCTACTATATCTGCCTTACTGTTGTGAATCCTATCTTTTAATTCTACTGCCTTACCAGCTAGTTCAGCAGCATTTGTGTATAACAATCTTAATGAGGCCCCATCCCCTATTTTCCTATCATTATCTTCTTTATCTCCCCTTTGTCTGGAAGAACTCTGTAATGAAAATTTTTCTTCTCTTCTTCATTTCTTTCCTCATTAAACCTTCTAGCCTCTTGCAACAGGGTTTTGATCCTTTCCATCTCTTCCTGTATTCTTTATTGTCCAATGAACACTTCTTTGAATTCTTGAAAATCGAGACATTTATTTCTCATAAATATTTCTCTACATTTGTCCCCTCTTTCAAAGGTTACTTTTGTTGGTCTCTGCTTTCCCTCCCTAGAATATTTACCTAGTTGATGAATGTTTACAATATCCTCAGGACCACATACTCCTCAAAGTTTTCTTACCAAGTCTGCAACCCTAGTTTTATTCTCTTCAAGTTTCCCCTGCCATGTTGGCTCCTGGGATTTGCTTATGCCTGAGATTACCACTGTCTTCTCTTTATCAAGTGCCTGTTTAATCAGTGTATTTGCCCTTTCCATCACAACGTCTTGCATTTTTTCGATTACTGTTTTTCTTTATAGTTAAGTGTTGGTATATTTTCCAGTGCTACCAGCTTCACAGCCTCTTTTGCTGCCACATTTCCCTTTAGTGCATCAGCAAAGGAAGTTTTCATGGCATCACTTTTCGTATTCAGCTCCTGAAACTCTTTTCTAAAGTGTTCGCTGTTTTCCTTAATCTGGACTCACCGATCTAACCAAGCCTCTCCTTCCAATTTAACTCGCTCTGCTTTTATTATAGCTAGGAATCGCTATACTGCTCAGATTCATAGGTCTAAGGCTTCCATTATAAGAAGTAAAGTTGATGACTATAACTCCTCTCCCACTGACAAATGCCTCTGGTCCTTAGCCAAAAAACTCTCCAATAACTTCTGTAACTCAGGCTTCCCCCTCTCATTCGTTCTGATGGTTCTATAGCTTGCTCTCCCACTAACAAAGCCACTCTCTTTGGTCCTCTTTTTTCTGCCAACTCTTCTATAAATGATTCCAGCGCACCTGTTCCTCGATCTTTACCCATCTCTAAGCCTATGCCCTCCTTATCCTTTCTTCACACAATTTTCATAAGGTTCTTCGCTCGCTAAAGACGAACAAGGCATCTGTTCCCGATGGTATCCCTGCAAGGCTCCTTAAGGAGTTTGCAGATGAACTGGCTCTCGTGCTTTGCCGTCCTTTTCGCCTCATTCTGTCAACCAGTATCTATCCTTCATCTTGGAAGCATGCTCTAGTTCAACCTGCTCCTAGGAAGGTTGACCTCTCTATTCCTTCAAACTTCCGACCTATTGCCCTAACCTCCTCTATTGCTAAAGTTTTCGAAACTTTGCTCAATTCTCACTTCTTGAAACACCTTGAATCTAACTCACTTATCTCCGATCACCAGTACGGCTTCCGCAAGGCAAGATCTACTGGTGATCTACTGCTCTATCTTACTCATTTATGGTCATCTTCTCTGAGGAACTATGGGGAGTCCTTTGTCGTCACCATTGATATCTCTAAGGCTTTTGACAGAGTCTGGCACAAGGCTCTGTTGGCCAAACTCCCTGCCTATGGATATACCCTTTCTTTCTGTTCTCTGATTTACTGATTTCTTACGGATCGTTTTATATCTGTAGTTGTTGATGCCGCAACATCTAGCCCTTTCTCTGTTACCAGTGGTGTTCCAAAGGACTCTGTTCTTTCACCTACTCTATTCCTTCTCTTCATCAACGAACTTCTACAATCCCCATCTTCCTCTCTTCTGCATGCCTTTGCTGATGATTCTGCCCCTCACTTTTCCTCTGCCTTCTCTTCACAACATTTATCTGTTGTTCGTAATCAATCTTATATCACTATTTCTCCTACTCTTAACTCCGATTTGCAGAGAGTATCTGAGTGGGGCACTCAAAATTTAGTTAAATTCAATGCCTCCAAGACACAGTTTCTTGCTATCTCTTTATTTTCTTCTCCTCCTGATAACCTTATTGTCTTCAAAACTAACGAAATTTACCCTCATAATTCTATCAACATAGGAATCCATATAGCCTCTAACTTGTCTTGGAGAAATCACATAATCCAAATTTCTAAATCTTCATCCAAATAATTGGGGCTTGTTTCGTTTTTGTCATTACTTTTCCTCTTTGCAGTTACTTAAAATTTATAAAGGTCTTATCTGTCCCTGCTTAGAATACTGCTCACACATCTGGGGTGCTTCTTTTTATACTTATCTTCTTGATAGGGTTGAATCTAAGGCAGTCAGACTCATTAATGACCCTTTTCTTAATTCTAATCTGGATTTTCTCTCTCTTCGCCATAAGGTATCTTCCCTTTCGCTTTTCTGTCACTACTACTTTGATCCCTTCTCTGATGAGTTGGCGAGTTGCATCCCTCCCCCACTGCTGAGGCCGCGTAACACCCGCCAAGCGGCCTCATCTCACAGGTACTGTGTGGAGATTTGTAGCTCGCAGATTGGTCGGTGCAGAGACTGCTTCTTCCCATCTACCTCCAGACTCTGGAACTCTCTTCCTCCTTCTGTCTTTCCTAATTCTTATGACGTTTCATCCTTCAAAAGGCAAATCTATCGTCATCTCAGAGCCTAGTCCTCCATATCTCTGGGTCCTCTGCACGCTGACTGTTTTTTTCTGTCTGTCGCATTTCTTTGTGTGACATTACCTCATCTCTGCCTTGTCCTTAAACTTTTTTTTTCCTCGTCTTGGTATTTTCTCGTGCCCGGGCCTTTATTGATGATGGCAGTTTCTGCCTGTCCGGGTGTCACACTCATAAAAAAATACATTCTAAGCTGCAATCTCGTCTCTCTCAAAAGAGAGCAGGGAACTAACATTTAATTTATTTAGGTTTTCATTTAGCTGTTTATTGTTATCTTCGTGTGTGTGTGGTTGTGTGTGTGTGTTTGTTTGTGTGTGTGTGTTTGTGTGAGTGTGTGTATGCGTGTGCACTTGCGTTTGTGTGTGTGTCTGTGATTACTGACTAAAACTGCTGAGTTTTTCAATTATTGTGTCAGGCCACATACATGTCAATAAACTGATCCAAAATTAATTGTTATTCTCAATTACAATGAATAGTGATTACACAAAGACAAATTTACTTTGGGTCACACATTGTATTTCTCAAGTAATCTTTGATCAAGAAAATTTAATGTCCTTGCCGATTGGGGTAGAATTTTTTTTTGGGGGGGTTCCAAATCTTCCATGCTGCACATGACCTCTCTCCCGGAGGTTCGCCACTGTGTGTTGTGCAGTATATTATGTGCACTTGAAGAGGCTAGAGTAGATCACCCTTTACAAGGGCCCTTGTAGGTGGGGGGGTTGTAAGCCTGGAACCCCTGAAAGCGTCGGCTTCAGAAGGTGCATGGTGCCATGCCCCACCTAAGCATCTCTGAAATCCTGATCACCCTGTAACATATATACGCGAGAGTGGGGAGGCGGAAAGTACCTTGTGGAGCAAATACACATGTCTATATATACAGACAAGTATTTCTATGTACGCATGCTGCATATGCACCGCATGTGTTAACACGCACACACTCACACACACACAGACTTACAAGAAAAATTTCACTGTTAACAACATATTCTCGAATTGCCCCCCCCCCCCCCTTAAAAATCGAATTGCTCCATTGTGGGGCGTGCGCCCTCGTTTGACAACCACGGCAATAGAAGTAGAGGCTTCCCTGACAGTACAATAAACACGTCTGGTCATTCTTTGATGACACTGACTACTGCTCGATTCTACTTGTATGACTGCATTAATGGCATTTCCAATTCATCTGTTATCGGAGATGAAGGCTGAAAGACTCGAGTTACGCAGTTTTGACATATTTTGGAAAATGCCTGAGGAGAATAAATAAAGCATTCTTATTGCATATCATTTTGCTTCAAAACTTTTGGAGATTTTTCCAGTTGCACTGACAGATGTATTCTTGTTGATATATCTTCCAGCC
>JAXCGZ010021578.1:0-39336 GCA_037179515.1 Halocaridina rubra
CAAGGAATTGATAAGGCTTGAAGTGCCCAGATCAGAAACACTTAATTCTTGGAAAGGTAAAAGATCTCCAAAATGTTAGTAATGCACCACATGGTATATTTCTCCCTTATCACCATCTGTTTCTGATCTGCAGTTCTCAGCCTGTGGTTTTTCTTATGCTAAGTCCTATTTGTTTCTCGTTCCTGTTCTTCATATAAAGACACAAGTTTAGTGTGATGAAATTTTATTTGGTAAGCATTACTTAGGTTTTAATAGGTAATAACATATTGGCCTTAGACTGAAATTAGATGATGTTTATTCGTTTGGTAGAGCTCTTGTTAAAAAGAAACTTTAGAAGGTTATGTTTTCTTAGTGGTAGGCACTAATATTTCCTTTAACAAAAATGAAGCTCAGCACGAATTTTTTTACAGAAATTCACTGTGCTTTGTCTCCCCTGCAGAAAGAAAAATATATCCCAGCAGGCACAGGAAAGAGGGGAAGGCCAAGGAAATATCCTCCGCCTGTTGGATGTGAGTACAGTTATTTCCTATATTTTGTTGACTCTTAACAAATTTAGTTTTTTAAAAGATCTTAGTATATTTTAGTTTCTGCTCTTACTTGTAAGTCTTATGCAATATTTAATAATATTAGTAAAAATTTATACACATACATTTTTCATCTGCTTTAAAACAATCAGTGTATTATTTTACGTGGTACCCCGTTTGGAATGCTGTCATATATCCAGAAATCCACTTTTTGTAAACCTCATAACTTGCATTTGCAAGGACATTAGGAGAAGAGAAATATTAATAGTACTAAATAATATTGGCATCTCCATTTCTTACAGTGAAGTTGAAAAGGGTTGGACAGTAGGTACTTGAGTCTCACTCTGTAAAATAAAGCAAGTAAGGATCAAGTGAGATATTGAAGAAGTTCTCATGCCTCTGGCTTAAGTTTAGGAATGTCTGATGAGGGGAGATTTCAATGGTCTTGGTAAAGAGTGAGGCGAAGTTTAAAAGTAAGCAATGTCAGGTAAAGATATGGAGAGAGTATTAGCTATGGACAGAGAAAGCAGGATAATTGAAACAATTAGTGAATATCAGTTTGAGGTTTTGCTAAGGGATTTTGGATGTGATCAGTCAGGTATGGTTAATTGTATGGGTCGTAGTCTGGCAGTAAAACGAGAAATAGGAAAATATAATTGGTGTTGAATGTAGGTGAAGTGTGCTTTTCCTGATTTTGTTCCTTAGGAAATTTATATGTAAGTGCGAAGAATAATTGTAAAAGTGAGTGTTGCACTTCAGGGTACTACACGTATTATTGTGGTATAGAGTTGAGAATTAGTGATTATTATGATCTGTTGGTGCTAAGAATGTACAGATTACATGGAATACCCCACACAAAAAAGGATATATAGGTATTAAAAGCAATAATCAGTCATTGTGCCTTAAAAAGTTCTTGGCTGACGGAGATTTTTTAAATATACTGTACAGTACTTGTTTACAGGTGCAAGGTGTTGCTATAGCATTGTTCAGGTAATATGCCCAGTCTATAAAGACGAGAATTTGTGGGAAGATATCAAGGAGAAGAAAGATAAGCGTAAAAAGTGTGCAGAATGGTTTTAATTGCACTTGGAGAGGTGGAGAAATGGGAGTAATGAAATCTAAGGAAGGAAATATATTAGCGATGTTTATAAATGTTAAGAGAAAAAAGTGTTGATTTGAGCGATGCACTTTGAAGCTTGCAGACTATTTAGGAATTTATGCGCATTGATCTAAGGATGTATGATGAGAGTGGCAGGAGGACATTTTAAGCCTGCAGAGTTGTTGCAGTTTACAAGAGATAGGGTCAGGTAGTGCTCCATGGTTGCCGAAATCCCAATGGATATAGCACATCAATGATGATGATACATTAAGCTTATAACCAAAGGAAAAATATTCCGTATCTGTTGAAAATGGAGCTGTAATTTAGAAAGTTGGAGGGAGGAATAAAAGAGTAATTGGAAGCAAAATATTTGAGAGCTTCATTAAAAATGTATAAAGATATGAAGTGCAAAAAGTTTCTTAAGAACTATTCCTTAATAATCAGGGAAATTTCTACACAAAAGGGAGAGAGATGTATTTTTTGTTTTTATGTTAATACATGGTCTTATCCAGCAATAGGCGTTTGTATAATTTATGGGACAAGTTCTAACAATAGAGAATGAAATGTAAGAAAATGTAATATTCCAAAGGATTTATTTTGAAAAATAGATATTTGTTAGTAATTTACACAAGAAGCTGAGATATAAACTAAGTAATGTGAATTTAATTAAGAAAAATGAAGGATGGTAGTTTAAATAATGTTCACTTTTTGAACACTAGTCCTAATACTAGAAAACTATGTCAGTATTACTCTACTAGAACTTGGTCGTGTTGGATTCGTCATTAATAAATATGCAGGTGCTTGTAATAATAATAGAAAGCATTCAGGGGGCTGTTAAGTATCACTACATGTTTTAATTGATTTTTGCCTATTTTCAGATATAAATTAAATTTTTTCAGTATGGCGATAAATCCTGCTCAAGTTAGCAGGGTGGCCACAACTGAAAAAATAAAAGGTACCTTACCTACCCTCTTCCCTTCTGTCAACCATTTACAGGAAAAACTCAAGAGAGAATGGGAGTGCTCAACCATTGCTTCTATATCCCAAGAATTGCAGGTGCAGAAGTCATTCTCCCTCACTACAGGGAATATCTATGTAAAAAGAATTTTTGGTGTATGTTGTACTAATTCTACTTTCAGATGGTCCCGGTATGCAGAGACCAGACACCATCGATGAAGATGGAAATATTTTTGAACCTCAGATAATCCTCAAAGACGGGATGGTCGTTAAAAATGAGCCATCAGAGGAGTCAAAAGCCTTGCAACCCAGCGAACACGGGTCTCAAGGTGGTCCTGCGCCAGAACTGGGAACTACAGGACCTGATGGCGTAGGAGGAGTAAGTGACCCACAGGGAAACGCTGCACTACAGATGCTGCCAAGGCCTATACTAACGAAGGAGGAACTTGAGAAACGTAGAGAATATTATAATAATCATAAAAATAAAGTGAAATACGTGTGTCATTTTTGTCAAGTTCACTTCTATCATAAGCCTAATTTCGATTTTCACATTTCCAAGTTGGA
The DNA here is from genome assembly GCA_037179515.1 of Halocaridina rubra. NCBI lineage: Eukaryota > Metazoa > Arthropoda > Malacostraca > Decapoda > Atyidae > Halocaridina > Halocaridina rubra. The sequence goes on from JAXCGZ010021578.1 coordinate 3,145, forward strand.
AACAACGGGAAAGTGTCGAATTTTTGACAAAGTTAATAACTTATATTTGTGTGAGAGTTGTGGAGAGGATTTTCATGGAGGGAGAAATTAGAGAAACATTACGATTGGCCGAGCAGCACGGCACACACAATCAGAAAGAGTTGCTTATGTACGGTGATTTTCAATGTAATATGTGTGGAAAGACTTTCAATAAACGAACGACGTATTTGCAACACGTCAAATGGCATGAAGAGAGGGAAGACCTTCCTTGCGTTATTTGTGGTACGATGTTTAAGCAAGTCGATTTGCGACACCATTTAATGGAAGTGCACAGTAATGACTCTCTACCTTGCTGTTATTGCGGAAAGCTGTTCACGTCAAGAAAATACCTAGAGAAACACGAACTTATCCATCAAGGGGGAACTTCCCTTGTCCCGATTGTGGAAGTCCTTCAGTCAAAAATGCAATATGCAGCAACACTTAAAAACCCACACATTAGATAAGGATTATTCTTGCGATCACTGTGGTCAAACATTCAACCAACGTGCTGGTCTATGTCAACATTTACGCAAACATTTTGGACCTGCAGAATTCAGTCACGAATGCGAGGTATGCGGTCAGTATTTTTCCAGTGATTATAACGTTAAGATGCATAAAAGGAAGGTCCATAATATGCATATAGAAGGATTCCCTGATGATATGTCCGATCATTCAGATTATTTGTCTTCACCTATGCACTCACACATGGCCCCTGATGATGTCAGGGACAAAACCTACGTCGACAACAAGTCATATAGTGATAAAACACCGTATATTGATAAATCGTATATTGACAAATCCTATGGAGACAAGGCGTATAACATTGCAGCTGCTAATTCAGCTGTTAAATCTATGCTTGGTGTCTCACTGGGATCAGCGATTGGGTCAACTTTAAGTTCGACTTTAGGTTCAACTTTATCGTCGACATTAGGTCTCTCGTCAATGAAACAAGAAGGTGCAAACGAGTCGATGGATGATGCGCAGCTCCATATGCGCGATACGTCGGCTCATATGTCAGACATGAGACATTTAAGTGAACGTAGGGATACTCCAAGTTTGATGAAAGACACGATGGACACTGACGAACAGATGCGTATGAATCAGCATCATTCAATGGCTGTTAATGAAGACCATTTACACATGCCACAGGATTTGACAAGAATGACAAGTCAGGCTCACATGAACGATGAATCTGGGCGGATGTCGGCTGCACCTCAGTCCCAACACATGAGTGATTTGAGAAATTCAGTAGCTGACAGTCCTGGTAGAATTACAGACACCCCTCATATGACTGATAATTTGAATCGTATGGCTGCCGAGAACTTTGGGAGAATGACGGGAACGCCCAGTGGATATCTAGCCGAACACTTAAGACGGATGGCAGAGAACCAGAGCCGAATGTCTGATTCCATGTCGCATTATGACGAACGCGAAAATTACAGTCGCCTCGGCGACAACTTAAGAAGCATGAGTCGAGGCAGTGCTGCCGATCAGATAGGACGTATGACGTCTGATAATTTAAGTCATATGGGTGTCATCCGGCCAACTCAGACACCATCCAGTACCCCTCAGTGGCCTCCTCACATGCAAAATCACTCAGCATTAGAGGGAATGAACCAGGGTTCACAGAGTCAGCATGCTCTCTATCCATTACCTTTCTGGCCATACGATCCCTCGTTAAGGCAATATCATCACTAAAGGAAGTGGATCAGTAATATAATGTATTGTGTATGATATGTAAAATTAATGACATGTTCTGGTTAGCATGCATTAATTAATGGTGATAAATGACAGTTTATGAGACGGATGAAAGTAGTTTTCCACTTACTGACAGATAACTGATAATGGTGTTAAAGAGTGTAACCTGCGAATCCCATATATAATTAAATGACATGGCTGAGAGTGACTTCGCTTGTGATTTCACCTTGCGTAGTTCTTTTGGCACCCTTTCAATACTTGTAAAAGGAAATAGAGACTAAAGGGAGACACACATGTGGCAAAGGTAAAACTAGGAAAAGTTCTATAGAATATGGAGTTCTCTTGATAAGAAAAACTAAGAGCTTGAGTATGTGAAAATATGTACTGTAAATATTTGTGTGTTCTTGCACTTGATCTTGGTTATTGAAAGAAGTACGTGTACTCTTTATATTTCCAAGCACTTGAGTGTAGATGATATTGATGCATGGTATGTGCATACTCAAGCCCTTGGCTATTAAAAAATACAGTGCATTTTGTATGTCATACCTAACATTTTGAAAATTGAATTCTGTAGCTGCCCTAAGATTGGGAGTGGGGGTTGGAAAGAGAGAGAGTTTTGTAAAATATCAATGACTTGTTTAAATTTTTTTTTTCTTTTTTTTGAGTGTCTGGTATTAATACGATGTCTTTTAACATATCGAAGATATGAAAACATGATGTAAAGAAAGTGATAAAACTCTCGAATGAGCAGAAGCTCCAGGCAAAGTGTATTGTGAAGAATGGTATGTATAGTATGGAAGACAGAAATTTTGATATAAAAAGTATATAGACATGTGTAATATAAGTGAATTTAAATATCCGAAATGTGTAAAGAAAATTAAACTCTGATACTGGGAGAAAAAAAAGGTTTGGAATTACAGAAACATAAGCTCTTTGATAAATTGGCTAGGAAGTTGCTCTTATCATCTCATCCTCCAGTTTTGAAAATTTTTAGAAGTCATATTTTATTAACTTTCAAAAATATTATCATATTTGGAATCATTAATGCATAGTGAAATGTAATTAAATTGCAATAAAAATAAGAAGGTTTGGGGTTACTATTATTTGTTGGAATAATATTTCACAGTCATTAACAAGGAAAGAATTGTAAAAACAGAATTAATTCTCGCTCTTATATTGGTTAGTATTACACATTGCATCGCAAAGCTTTCAGGGAGTACTTACAGTGTGGTAAACAGTTTTCCGAATGATTTCCAACCCCCGTCAACCTCCCGTACGTTGTAAGTTCGCCCGTTAGTGTTTGAATCTCTCTTAAGACGAGATTCCCGGCATAATTTCTTATGGTTCCTAAAAATGAATAGTAGTAATATATAATTTAGTATAAATATTAATGTGTGTAGTTAACACTTATTCTTACCACCCAAACCTACCAGTTTGTCTTATGCAGAAAAGTAACTGTTGTGTATTTTTTATTGTATGTAGTTGTGAGAGGATTCACAGATGAACACTGGCTTTTCTTAAGATTTGGCTCTTAGCTAATAGTTTAGATACATGGGCTAATTGACAAAGACGCTTGACTAGTTGATCCTGTATTACCGTAGATAGCATTACTTACATGTACGCCAGCAGATTAGATATTGAAGCTTTGAAGTCAGTCTACTAATCGAACTTGGAGTACATTTATTTCAGATAAAACTGGCTTTGTAAAATTGAGTTGCTAATAGTCACACCACCCTTGTACAGGACTATCAAGTTTTTCTTGTATTTAAATAATAAAATATAAGCACATATCTATAGCTGTTCAAGTTTGAAGTGTGGAATAGGTATGATTAATTCCTGTTTTTTTATTGAATTGAATTTTACTTTTAATTGGTTAGTTTCAGCCCTTGTAGAGCAAGCATTCACATTTCAAATTTTATATTAAATTAAGATTATTCTCATGCATATCAGTTCTAGAGAACATTGAAATCATGTATCTTTTTTCCATGCCCCTTTTAAGCTTAATTATTAGCAAACCATTCATATGATCATTTACACCATTTACATTATTTAATTTCATTTTTATTTCTTTATGATTTAGCATACATTTTGATTGATGCAATGTATTCTTTTTACACTTTGTTAAACTTCATTTTGTCTAAATCAGAAACTCATGCAGCAAATTTGGATCTATCAAAAGTTGTAAAATATTTCTATATACTTGCGGTATGGTATCTAGCAATGTATCCATGGTAACCAGCGATATTCTGTGTGGTTGACTTCTTTGGGATGCCTCTGGTAGTTCTTCCCTGTTATATAATCTGTTAATATTTTATGAATTGCACCTTGCAGAAGCTAGCTTGTATTGTCTTCCATTGTCAGGGGCAGTATATTGGCCTAGTTGCAACCAAACGACTTAGAATACAGGGTTCCATCCTAACTTTTCTGACCTTGCCTTTTCAAACATTTCTTTTGTGACAGTATAAAGAGTCTTAGAAAAAAAAGGAATATTATCCTTGTAGTTCTTTATCCGCAGTACCTCTTACAGGGCAATGGGGTACAGTTGCTGAATTTTTCTTTTCTCAATAAGTACTAGGGATTTTTCATCAAAACTGACTGGCCTGGTAATAAGAAGTAGAGAGGAAAGCAAAATATAACAGTCATACTGCACTGTGAAAGAATAAATAATTATCTACTGTACTTAATGGGTGAATATATTTATAAAAAAAGAAAAAGTGAACTGAATTTTACTAGACTCCCTGAGTGAGGAAATAATGAACTTATCAACCTTAGAATTTGTTAGCTATGTCACACCACATATGGAATATTAATATCACACATCTGACAGTTTGTGGTTATCTCCTCACAGTGTTATTTTACATAATATGCAGTTACACGAGGAAATTATTAAATTACAAAATGGGGTGTTCCGGTTAGGCCATTCATAGATTGGTGAACTTTGGTTACGTAGTGTATATGATATGGCATTTTGAATACTATGATGCATAGTGCAGTTTCCCCACTCATATTATCACTTCATATTTGTCTTCAGAACTGAGTTTCTCTCTGATTGGCTTAGATTATTTTTCCCATATTCCTATTGTTTTTGGGTAAATAATTTTTGTTTATATATTTATTTTATGCCATATCCCACTGTACGCTTGCAGGCACGATTGAACAGAAAAATAAGACAGCATATCAGGGTATATAAAAACAGTGAGGCATAACACCACTGAAACATGCCAGAAACGAGTATGAACCTCTTCTGTTTCATTCCATTTTAATACTAGCTTATATTTTTAGATTACATATAGAAAATATGCTTTATGAATAGTTTATAATTAGTTTGCTGTCCAGTGTGTATTGATATGAAAGTCTGGGTTATATATATATATATATATATATATATATATATATATATATATATATATATATATATATATATATATATATATATATATATATATATATATATATATATATATATATATATATATATATATATATATATATATATATATATATATTATATATATATATATATATATATATATATATATATATATAGTAAGTTCCTGGGTCTGATAGGAAACTTATTGTATCTTTTTTGCAACTGCATAAGATAATGAGTTCTAAGTAGCAAATAGTTTTGTTACGAAATTGGTTAGTTGGACTTACTGTCTTTTTTATTCATATTTGTTCAGCTGTTTATTATATTTAATTTGTTTTTTATGTTATTGTTTCATTCATGCAGTATGTCGTACGTAGAATTCTTTTACTCAGCTGCAGAGTAATAGTGGGATTACTATAATGAAAAATAGGTTTGAATGTATATAAATTTGAGAGATAATATTATGCTTGAGTCCACTGCCTTTACCATAAATATATCTGGTGCAGTATAGATGATAGAGTAACCATCTAGAATTTTATATGTAAACTTGGAAGGCTTTAGCTTAATGGATGTGTCATGTAAAGGGAAACTAAGCCTCATGCACCGGCCTGAAGAGGGCAGTTTTCTCTGCCTGTCATTGTGTCACATAAATAATCTCAAAACATTTTTTACCCGTAGCCTCCTCTCTCACTATAGACAAGATCCTTATGCCAACTTGGATGGAAATAACAACAGTTACACTCAAAAATTGTACATGTAGTTTAGCTTCTCCAGCTTTGTCATTGTCTAGCAAAAAAGACAAGTAGTATTCTTCAAATCCTTATAGAAGACCTTTGAAAATCTGCTACGACTAATATTTGTGGATTTGTCTAAACGTAGAGTCGTATATATGTGGATGTGTGTTCATGCCATCCATTACCTAAAGATTTTTTTTTTTTAGTAGATAGAGTTGGGAAATTAATGAAAATTATGCATTGTCTGTAAACTACATATGAAAAACATTCTGTAAAATACGACTATATCATGTACATTCTATGTAAGTAGAATTGTTTAAACAAACCTCCACAAATAATCATAGATGAACGCTTTTGAACTAACTCGAACAGATATTTGTACAAATGTGAAAATTGCTAATTCAGTGTTATTCTCATCATCAAGATCATGTTTTTATTCCATGTTATCTGTTGGTTTTGTAATAGTCTGCCAGTGAATTGATAAGAATATGTGCTGATTGTCGGTTAGCTTTCCAAGAAGTGTGATGGTGCATTTCACATTGCCGATGTTAGTAAGCTTAGCAATCATTCATGTAATCTAATTTTGATGAGAGTTTCAGATTATATTGACATCCTTTTAGAGATTTAGATTTGACTGAACATTTTTGCCTTTAATCTGGGTGAGGATTTTTGGATTTTTTTTCCCAGTGTTTCGTATGTGTTGTGGATTCTTGTTTTATTATTTATTTATTTATTATTATTATTTTTTTTAATATGCTGAGAGATCCCAGATTGTGTGTGCATTAGTGTCTTATTGTTAAGTGCATCTAAGGTAAGGTTGCTCCGCAAAGTTTTATATTACACTGTTAACCTTGCTGATGCAGCCATATATTCATATTTTTTTAGTTTTTTGGTGACCGTAATTGTTTCAGTAAATATTTTTACGTAAATGGAAGACACATTTATGTTTATTTATGTAAAGTTTGTTATTATATGTGTTGGAAATATGGTGCAAAATGTATATTAATAGTTTTGTACAGAGTTGTTTAGACATTGTTTTTTTTTCCCTTCGTTGATATGAATAAACTTTGGGAAATGTATTGAATTTGCAGGCAAGTTTTTGTTTATTTATGTAAATTTTGTTTTTAACTATGTTACAGAAGAGTGACAAATAGTTAGATATAGTTTTTAACATAGTATGTATATATTTTTTGTCTCAATCATTGATCATAAGTACATAAAAATTATGCTAATGCTTGTTCATATACCAATTGTCAATAACAGCGATGCAGTTTGATTGAATGTATGGTAGTACCAGTAGTTTTTTACGAGAAATAATATTATTTAAACTGCTTTATATAACCTGTTCATTAGTTTCTGTACATGTTTTTTACAGTGAGTGAGTGAACATTACATGCTAAGGACTTATTTTAACCATGTATACAGTGATTACATTGTAGTCACTATATATATACAGTTTTGCTTTGTCAAAAGTAGTGTGCCTAACCACCCTACAGTAATAATCCGTAACAATATGTATATTGATGATAGAAACTTCTAATGATATCACTTCAAATAACTAATAGAAAAAAAAATAATCTTGAGAATTAATGAAATATTCTTCATTAGCCTTATGTCCCTGTCAGCTCTTTGACCCTGTACTCGCTAAGGGTCTTGATACACCTAGCAAGAGACCCTTTGTAAACACAATACTGTATATCCCTTTTTGCACCTGCTGGAGAGGCAATGCAGATATTGTATAATGATTTTTTTTTTCAGTACTTAAATTACTCTCTTGATTGGCTCAATGAAATTGACCCTACAAATTGTATGGAAAGAAAGTGTTTACTTGCCTTATTTTTTGACTATTTTCTTTACCTTCATTGTTCCTCTCGCCTTATTTGCTCATTTATGTTTTTCATATCCTGATTCGTATTTTTCAATAGATTTTCTGCAAGATTTTTTCATACTTGAGGACAATATAGATCAACTTTTTGGGAATAATTTAGTTCAACTTTCTGTAATGTCCAGTTTTTAACAGAAGCATATTTTCTGGAAGTGAAATTCATTAGACATTGAATGTATAAATTTGCAATGTCTTTAACAACTGGGTGGCATTCATACTATGAAACAATGGTACATGTCTCTATTCGTGAATAATTGTTCAATATTTGTGTTGATTATTGAATTCAGTACTTATTTATGCAGTGTATATAATATGTAGAAAGTACATATGATATATTTATGTTAATTACTTTATTCTGCAAACGTATCTTCAATATTGCAAGTTGAATATGTGTAAATTTATCTGTATATTTTTTTTTACAAAATTATTCAACTTGAATTTTTGGGCGTGATTCTTATTTAGAATTTCATAATACAAACAGGACGTCCTCAATATTAAGGCAGTGGGAGTATTTTATATTAATGTGTGGACTGTTGCGCATTCCATTTATATTTTTTTCTTAAAAAGAATTCGGAAAAAAACTCAAACATCAATCCTTTAAAACCTTTATTATCCATCAGTCATCTTATTCTTCATTATTGCCCGTTTTTCCCATGTTTATGCTTGGTCGCTATTTCTCGTTAGGTCCTTTGATGCTGTTGTCTAGTTAGGGCTCACTTTTATGATCAGCAGCGTTTCCTGATACCTATCTTATGGGCTAGTTCCCCCATTGGCTAAGATAATTAACCATTAGGTACACCTACTTGTACCATGTGCATTATCAGGAACTTCCAGCAAGATATTAATATTTCTTTATTCTTCAGTATATTGAACAAAAATATTACTCTTAGAGGTCAATTTTCTCATGAAAGCCTTTGTTAGTTGCAGTTTATGCAAGGTGAAGTCAAATTTTTATTTTGTCAGTTTTTCAAGTTAGCAAATATGTAAATGTGTAATTATTTTGCCCCTGTAAGGAATGAGACATCACCTTTAAGATCATTCTTGTCAGAAAGTATTGTGTTCTAACTCTACTAGTTTTTTGCATTGCTAAGAGAAAAGTTGTGATTTTATTTCCATGATCACTTCCATCAGTGTTATTAATTTATTTTTGCAGAGTAGATGTCATATTCGTCTACACTTCGCTTTAGCTTAATGCATCCATACATACATCCATATACAGTACAATGGCTTCAAGCCCCCAGTAAGGTGGTTGGCCTAGTCAGAGCACTTGCATTCACCAGAACCAAACATACCTTGATCACTCTGCTTAGCTTTATTACCTTTTCATTGGTACATTGTTATGCATAATTTAGATTTAATTACTTCTACCTCTGGTCTAAAGGTTGTATGTTGGATTCACAGTAAATCCTTGTAGACGGTATTTTATTTTGCTTGGGGGGGAGAATATTGAGCATTCTTTGTGTTCCTCTGAAGATAAAACTTCATTAAAGGGCATGATACACACTTCATGTGTAGAGAAATATTAGAGATTAAGTGTATTGTTGCTTATATGGAAGATTTTAAGCAAAAAAATTCTGGCATAGTCATGTTCACTTGCAGTGCATGTGTATTGCATTTAACACAAGATTAGTATTATACTTAAAGATTTCTTTTTATTGTAAGAAGTCAGTGAAATGATGCAGACAGGAATCGTAATTTTATTAAGAGAGTAAATAGAGAAAACTAGTAAAAGCTAAAGAAAATTATTTAGATAAATAAGAATGGTAGGAAAAATATTAGGAAGAACAACTTCTTTATAAACAAAAGTGATAATTGTATTTGATCAGGCCAAGAGAAATATTGCTAGAAACCAGTGTGTGACTGGAGTAGCTTTTAAGAGCAGTGTTAACCCATGGCTCCTAAGTGAATATTAAAAAAAGTTAACTGTATAGTGGCACATGTAATTTGGAATATTAAAATTTGAATTGTCTTGTAATGCTACAACTGGGGCTGACATAATATTTATCCTTTCTTAACCATTAACTACTTCACCGTTTTGGAAGAGATCGTGAAAAATTATATGAAAAAAATTGCTTTAGCTGAACAGGATTAATATGACTGAAAATAGTTGAAGTATTAACAATTATTCCTAGATACTTTTACAACAAAGAATTTAAAAATTTGCAACAAATGGCAACAGGGTGAGGGAGAGCAAGTATGAATACTGTGTGGAGAGCAAGTATGAAGACTGTGATTATCTTATAAAAGGAAAAGCTAATAAAAACTAAAATAGTGGATTTACATATAAGTAAAAAGCAGATCAATGAGAAGATTGAAATTTCTTTGTAATGCAATGTGTGTAGCAATCATTGATGTATAATGAAATTTAATAAATTATGTACAGTATTAAATAGATACCTATAAACTACTAAAAAGTTACCAATGTCATTTGTAATATATACATTTAGCAGTTTATTTGAGAGATGTTTTTTATACGGTATGTGATTGTAATTTTAAAAGTTCTTCTTAAGAGACAGTAATAGGTAAATATGTAATAATACAATAAGTCTTATGTCAGAAATTGGTACAGAGATTATCGTGTTGTACAGTACGTGCTTGATTTGTTTAGCAGTGGTGAGTTGCAGTAGGTATTTATTTTTCTTGAACAGCATAAATTGATGGATTGCATAAATATATACACTGCAAATGAAACAAAAACATATTTTTATTGTTTTAGCTGAATTGGTTGGATTTATATAGAGACAAAATATTCATAAAAGCATTTGTGTATGCCTGTTCTTATCAACAGTACAGTACTAAATATATGCATAGATCTTGCAGCCGATATCAGCATAATGGAAATACCTTATATTGGTATTAAAAATTAAGATGTTTTGTTGTAAGATGTTTATTCCTTGATTTTATTTTTCCGTAAAGGTGTGTTTATAATATAGTTAACTAGTGTATGTTGTGTATCTGAACTATAACAAACAGAAATATTATAAGTCATCTTTAGAGGATACATAAACTTATTAATTAAATGAAGTTATAATTTTAGAGATATACTGGTGTGTTATTTATTAATTGCTACAGTATGCTCCTAGAAGTATCATTTCAGGCTCTAATGATTACCACATATAATTGGCATTGTAAATGAAATGCTGCATACATATAATTGCCACCCTCAGGGTGACAGGGATTGGTGGAGGAGTGGAGATTTTGTTGTGCTGAATGAAACCTTTTAACCTTACCGGGGATCATCTTAGGAGTGAAAAAATTATAGAATGGCAAAGGTCAATCTTGAAATTAGAGGTAGAATACTTGTGCCTCTTATGTCAATTCAATAATGTGGCTAACACTAAATTTTTTTATCTTCAAGTAAGACATGGTGTTCCCTGTTTATTAATGATTATAATATCAATAATGCTAGTAATAATTATAATAATATTTATAACAATGATAATGCTTTCTTTCACAAGCAGAATGACCACATTTGTAACGTATATTTTGAGCAGCAGGGATTCAGCACGTCTTCCGTACTTCTCGCCTCCTCTTTTAGATATTCTTGGAAAAGAAATAAAAACATCTTTAGAGTTTAATTTGGCCTCTTCTTATTTCCAGTGTTGCACTCTGATTTTCTACCCTTCTCAGATCTTTATTTTTATTATATTTTTTTTTTATGTATTTTTGGATTATTATTATTATTATTATTATTATTATTATTATTATTATATATATATATATATATATATATTTTTTTTTTTTTTTTTTTTTTTTTTTACCCCCACACATTATATATATGTTTGGCTGGGGATCACGGTGGTGTAGTGGTTAGTGTCTTAGACTTTGGAGTTGATAGACCCACGGTCTAGACCATCATGGGATTATAGGAATGTAGCATACAGTCTTAATTCCCCAGCCACGTTTTCTGAGTCAGTGGTTGTATTGATCCCACTGACAGACTGAAAAGCCTATCTGGGCGTGGTAACTTTTTTTTTTTTTTTTTTTTTTTTACTTTATATACTTGGCTGTATGCATGTCAGCCATATTTCTAGCATTCTTCCCCTAATCTCTTGCTTATTGATATTCTTTATATACTCTGCCCAAGTCTCTTCCCCCTTTTCAGTTTGGATGGTATAGGATGGAACTCCCACATACTTGCTTCTTTTGTTATTGTTGTGGCCGCCCTGGTAACTCAATGAGAAAGGGTATCATATATTTAAAAATGGATATTATAATTGTAAATTTTGTTACTTAAGAAAAAACATTTGGTAGATAAGATATAACTTATTAGATTAATAATTTATCAGACAAAGATAAATGTCCAGAATCAGCTTTTGTTAGGGAAGCTGCAGAGTTGGAGTTTAAATCAGTATTTTTTTTTAATTTTCAGATTTAATTTATAGTCATAGATTATTTGTTGCAATATTTAAATACTACGACATTTTATAGTTTCCTACATATTTCAAGCCCATTTTTTTCATAAACTAGTTTATCACATACTATTCAACCATCAGTTTTTAATAATAACAGTTTATTATCATGGTCAAGCTGTGTGATTATAAAATAATTTTATCTGTTAATTTTTATTATTTTGAAAAGACAATTCTCTCTAGAGTGATATACAAAATGTAATGCAACAACTTAATTTCCGAAAAGAAAATACAAGCTCTCTATGGGAAGAGTGTGAAGTGCAATTCTGTTGGCGTTTTTCTAGATCACAGTTTGTTTTCTTTATTATTAGTAATAAGCAACTTCTAGATAATAGTTTGCATGAGTAGAAAGTTGAAGGTGCAATTCACACAGAAAGCGAGGATGAATTTGTCTTCGTGAATATCCATTTGTTATTTTGGGTTTGAGTATGTTATATAAAAAATATAGATGACTGCATTACAAGCAAGCAGTTGTATCATCAGAGTGGTTTTTTGAAAGGGTTCTCTAGGGTAATTTATGTTTACGAGGCAAGTCACTTAACCTAACAATGCACAGGGTTATTTAACTTTATATGGAGTTCTGGGGTTATCACCAGAAAGTATTTTCATAATATGCAAAGAAACTTGAGTTAAGCAAGCAGTCTTGTATGTCAATGACTTATGCATAACCAATATACAAAAAAATGCAACACTAAACCAACTGCTGAGTGTAGAAAATTTCATCGCAACTAGTCGTGTATAGAAATAGTATGTTGTTCAGTTTTTCTAAGGGTTATGCATACATATTAAGGATTAGTTTTTATAAACATTATTGTAGCGTCCTTTTTACAAATTTATTCTCGTTTTTTGTGTGATTTTATTGCACGTGTAGAAGTGTGTACATAGAAGGAGAAATAAGGACAAAGCTGTGAATGTATTGTGATTGATAATTGAAAGTTCCTGAATTTTTAGTCGTTCTAAGGATCATAGAGTGATGGTTTGGGTGATAAAAAAGCATATGTGATTCTTTATTTATATTTGAAAATGACTGCCATATTAATATAAAAATCATGGTGTTGGATTGGTGTGTTTGGGGTTTTTATGCATTGCTTGAAAACTCTGATAACAGTTAACGCTTGACTTGACTGTAGTGGCTTTAAGAGATGCAACAGTTGTCTTTTCTTGAATCCTGGAATATGCAAAACAAACTCGAAAACTTATGCACGTTTTGACATGTGTTTACGGACTGACTTGTATGTCCATGTCATTATATGACTCAAGAGTAAGTGCAGATAAGTTAATTAGTGTTTGATTGGGACAGTGCTTCTTTCAGCATATCAGAACTCAAAAAAAATTTACAGTTGCATAGCTTGTGTTCTCTCTGCTGTGTCACCTTTTATATATTTTTTTGCTTTGTTATTGTGATAGTGAATTAATCAACTAAAATAAAATGTACATAGTATGTTGAATATGATTTCGTGAGATTGGTATCTTGAAGATTTGCATTCCGATTCTTCCGCTTTGAGACCAGCTTGTTATATTTTTGCTGTACTGAGATGGTTGATATAGCTATACAAGGTAAAAGGGAAGTATATGTACTTTAAACTAAAGCATATATTGTAGTAATGAGAAAGATTAATTGAAAGCATTTTACTAGTGAATTTAAAGCCATATCTCCAATGTAGCATCTGATATTCCAAATTTGTTATCATCATGTCTGGATATTATTGCTTGAGTAATACAATAAATTTGTGAGAAATTTTTATTCTACTCGGGTCTAGATCAGTTAACTTTTTGATGGATTCAGGTGATTTATGTCTTATGTCTGACTGTGGAGCAATGTCTTCAGATTAGGCTTAACTGAATCCTACTGTTAAATACAGCTAACCTTTCTTTAGATAATACCTTATTGTGGCCCTTCTTATATGAAACAGACAATGATATATTTTATATAATTAAATTGGTAGTTTAAACCATACTACCTTGTATGATCTAACTAAAACTATTCAGCGATTCAAAATAGACTGCTCCTAGTAGATGTGTTCTAAGAATATCTACTGAGATATTAGTTTTTCTGTTAGTATTCCTGGGTTTGAGAAAGCACTTAAATTTTAGATTCTGTGTTTGTAGCAGCCTGGTAAATTACATATATTTTGTTCTATGTCAAATTATATGGGTATTGCACTTTTGTGCCATTTTATTTACTGTGAATTAAGGTTTGTTAAAGAGAGCCTAGTAGCAACCTGAAGGAATTAAAGAAAACATGGGCAAAAATTTTACCATTACATCCTTTTTGAAGGGGATTTTATATATATATATATATATATATATATATATATATATATATATATATATATATATATATATATATATATATATATATATATATATATATATATATATAACAAAATGGTAACCAAATCCACCAGAGAATTGCCATCTTTACCCAGCCCAGTCTAAGTAAATGCAGTATAGTCGTGCAATAATAATAATAAAAGAATGCTTGCCTGTTATACTGAAAATAGATATACAGTAACTAAAAACTATATAACAAAGATGTTGTGAAAACATTAGAAAACCAAGAACGAGACATGTAAATGGAAGGAAATGTAATAAAAATTCTGAGTTGTTAATGAAAGGCCTAACATAAGGTGTTTATTATACTGTATATTATATATGGCAAGATGTGTTAAAAGTTATCCACTGATAACTTCACAATATTTTTACGTACGTAGACTATCTACTTCATATATACAATTTTTTAGATTTTATTTCATGTATTTTATATGAATATATTTGGCATTTTAAGTATGTTAGTATTACATGGATCAGATAGAGAACTTAGTAATATATTTCAGTTCAGTTTTACAGAACTTGACTCACCGAATGACAAATGTAAAGGATTTCCTGTTTTGAAACATCTTTGTGTGTACCAGATGACTTGATATAATCTCACTGTTGAGTTTATAATTGGTACACTATTATTATTGTTGTTATTATTATTATTATTATTTATTCATGAAATCTTTTATGTTGCATAAATGGATTAGTAGCCTCATTGCATATGTGTTTTTTTGAAGACAGATATCTCATTTTTTATTGTATTTAAGTTTCTAGTTCTAAAATCTATCACTTAAAAATATTGGCTTATAATTAATAACTTACAACGAGTACATTTAAAAAAATTAGATTTTATTATTGTTTCTTGTTCACAATGCATTTATCTGTTAGATGTATGTTTTGTTATATGACAGTTTATCAATTCGCCTTTCACTCTATCATAAACATACTTTATTTTTATAGTTAAATAAACAATATTGTATACCCAAGACAAATTCCATAGGCCAGATCAACGTAAAATAGAATTACTTTTGCAGGGTAGATAGATGAGGTAGCCGTGTTCCATAATGTGTTTAATTACATTCTGGTTAAAGATCATGGTACAGTACTTAATTACTAGAAGAAACTAAAATCAACCCTGAGAGCTTTGTGGGAAAGTCTGGGATCGACTTTGGCCTTCCTTAGGAACTCCGGGCTATTTGGCCAGGCTCCTTAGGGTACTGTAACATCAACAACTTGGTTTTTTGATAAATTGTTAAATTACAGTCTCACTTAGTTTATCAACAATTGTATGTAAAGTGACTGAAAGGTTCATTTATGATGACATTAATAACTTTATATTACGAAATGTAAACTCCTGATACGACTCCACTTGCAATAGGATTTTGATAAATAGAATAGATTTCTCTCAAATGTCCAGAGATAAGGATAACCAAATGCCCTTAGATATAATGCTGTTTTGAAAAGCACGTAGTAGTAACTTCATTATATTCCCAGTGTCGCAAGAAGCATCTAAGAGGTATGAGAGCAAGGAGCAGGCAATCTCTTCTTTAATTTTTTTTCTTTCTGCAAAGTATGAATAATGGGAGATATGAAAATATGATTGGCATGTTGAAGCCTGTTACCCCTTCTGTTACAGTTGTGGCCACCCTGTTTAGTTCAGTGGGATATGGAAACATAGTTTGGATTTTACAAAAAGTCCTTCTCCGTCTAGTTTTTATTGTAATGGCAGTATCTTGAGGATACGGGAAGAACCATGGTAGCCAAGTGGTTAGAGTACTCGACTCGGGAGCTTTGAACCTGCTACAAGCCCATCGTGGGGCGTTAGGAAGGGCATCCAGCCTTAATTCATGAACACCACTGTATGTATTCTTTACTTATTTATATATAGAAGTAAGTACATAAATAATTTCCAATGCCCTGAGTATCAGCAGTTCTTCGCTATGTAAAATAATTCCTCTAGAGAACCTTGTTTGCATAATCCCTGTATCACTCCTCCTTTGTTACTCTGTTTATCTTGTTAACTGGCACAGCTCCTGTATTACTCCCTTTATTTTGTTATATTAGCTATATTTTCCTTTAGTTCAGTCTTTTGTATTGCACTGTTCATAACTTATGAATATTTATTGGATGCCTATTATTTATTGAACTTTGGTGGAACTTCCATCATGGTGGTAAAGAAGCAAAAAGTAGAGTGTAGTTTGAATTCATTAGGCATACCTTGTAGGAACATTAGAAGGTCGAGTATGATAACAGCTGGGGATTTAACATATCCATCAACAGCTGGGGATTTAACATATCCATCATTATTCACTAGTTTGTTTGTAAGCTTAATATATTCAATAGAAATTTACCTTTCCTTCTTCAGTTTTTACATTTATGGTATAATCATTGTCGTTATTATACTACTATTAGTTACAAAAGTACATAAATAATAATGCGGTATAATTACAGTGCTAGCTACCCAAGCGTTATCTAGTGTAAGACAGACTTCATCTAAGCTGTGGTCTCTTATTATACAGCAAGAGATAACTTAATACAGAAATTCTTCTTATGAAGTATAATGTTGCTACCATCTTTTTCTGTTAACGATTCATCATATATTTTAGCATTATGTACTGTATTTGAATTTTATTTTAGGTGTTATTTACTGAAGTTGTAGTTTATTGGATAGGAAATTTTCATAATTTTGTATTATATTGTAAAGACTGCTTATAAGTAATAAACAAGAATTCGTTCTTTCAGTTAAGTTGCAGTGAGAGGATGCGAGGCCTGAATAGCCGAGGATAAACTCCCACTGCCACAGTTCTTTTGTTATCATGTTGCTTCTGTAAGAATCATTGCAGTAAGTCTTCCTTTTTAACGATTGCACTGCAATATGCTGGCTCATTTAGTCATGACAACTTTATATAAGAGCTGAGGTCATGAGCCTTTCACACGCTCAACCTGCTTTTGCTATTTCTAACAATTTTCATGTTTATTTTTTTTTTTGGATGAGAATTTTTCTTTGCATATTCTAGATATTCATTGTTTCATTAGCTGAAGGTTAGGAAAATAAGCTAAATTGGATATATATATTCATATTCTTTTCCTTTTTTACACAAGCCCTTTTGGAGAATATGTAGATGTTTCAAATTTCTGATGATGAGACTGGAACCCTTGACCTATTACGGTTATTGTTCATGTCTCTAAATCATCAGTACAGTATTGATATTTGCAGCTTTGGTTAAAATTCGGATACTCTCTCAATGCATAAAGAAATAAGGAAAGAAGATATCAAATATGTAACTTAGTACTAAAACAATTTAAAAATTAAGCTCTTTGTGTTGAAAGGCAAACTTTGAATCATAGTTCTTTAATTGAAAAAAAAAAAAAAATTCATATTGTATTCCTAGTTTTGAAAAAGAATATATGCTGTGTTTGGAAAAATATCATAAGAGCTGAACTTTATGCACTATGTTAACATTTTTTGTTTTTATTGTTGTGGCTTCTGTGCATAATGCACCCATTTCGTAATTTTTAGGAGTTAGATATAGTTGGGTAAAATAATAAAAAACCAGCATCAGTGCCATAGATAAGCAGTACTCACAGAGATCAGAAAATTGTCCCTGTTGAGTAGCCAGTCTGTAGTCTTGCCATGACAATTGGAAGTACTTTATGAGCTTTTGTTGCTCTGGCAACCATTATCATTATGAATGCACATTCGTGAAGGTAGTATGAATATGATGTGTGCGAACAGAACATTCCTGTCCAGATGACTGTATTCTGTTCATTTTGTAGAAAACATGTCCACTTCTTAAGAACAATGTAAACAGAAAATATTTGTACAATTTTTGTGGGTCATATTTCAGAGACTAATCTTGAAGTAATACTTCTTTTTCCACTCAATTCAGTATATTCGTGTTGTTTCATTTAATATAAATATGCGCTTTTGTATTTATTGACTGTGAGCGATTTTGAGTGAGAGGATTTCCTCCAGATTTTTATATAACTACCATTTCTTATTAATGATGCAACATTTGACTTTTTTTAAATAACGTATATTTTCCAGGTGTTTTAACTGTGTGAATTTTTGTGCGCGTGCATTTGACTAGTGTTAAGGGCACACGAGTTGCAAGGGACTTGAAGGTGTGTTACATCTTTTTAAGGTCCATAATTCTGTAATAAAGTTTGGGACTTAGTGTTTTACACTTTAAGGTCCTTTATTCCATAACGAAATTTGGCTTTTCATATTTACGAGTGTTGGGAGTTAAAACTTTAAACACGCCAAACTTTTGAAGTCGTTTTAATTGGTGACAGTTTAATTTAGACGCCATTCTAAATGCTGTATATAAAGTGGTTAGCTATTTGTTTGGTTATTTTTCAGAAGATAAACCTTGTTGGTACACAGAGATGTCACATGAAAATTGCCAGAACAGCATAATATTTCATGAAATATTAGTTGTACAAGTAGAGTAACTTTTTCAGTGTTTCAAAAACCATCCAAGTCTTCAGTTTCCACAACCATTTATATATGCAATTCGCTTGCTGAGGTCTTTCAGATAAGGAACTTGCTAGTATGTTATGTAGATAGAAATTGGTGTTCTGTACAGACTAAATAAATGTATAAATTTTGCATTTAGTCGCTTTACCAATAGCATGTGATTATAATACAGGGGTCTTGCAACTCGTTAAAAAAAAATAAAACCTGAGAGTAGAAATGGAGTTAGAATTTATAATAATAATTTGTAGATGATGACAGTGATGATATTGTACTTCCCAGTTACTATTACTATAATTATTATCATTGCTGGTAAAATGTGGTGTGTGTGTGTGTCTGTATAACAAAAAAAAAATAGGTTGATGATGTTTATAGAACTACGATGTAATATTAAAAATAAAAATTATCAATGTTACCTTCTTGTCTTTGCTATATGGATTACATCGTCTTCTGCTGTCAAAGAGTAGCTCATTTTCTTAGCCTTTTCAGCTGTCAACTACTATTAACCTTGACGAAACTACGTTGCAGTCAGCGTTGCTGCCTCTTCTACACGTGTGGAAATCCAATGTCATCAGGCAACTACACAAAGATTTTTTGTTCAGAGTTATGAATAGTGAGAAATAAAATTCCATGCTCTTGCAATACTTTATTTTGTAAGTAAAAGAGATAATATGTATGCTGTACTATACCTGTGTACAGTGAGTACATGTACTCTGTACATTTAATGAATTTATATACAAGTTAAACAGTATTGAAAGTGTGTAGAATTTTATTCCTCATTGTTCATGGCCGTGTAAAAAAACAATTGTGTGCAGTTGCCAGATGTCATTAGATTTCCACACTAGCAGACAAAGTTTACAAAACGGCAACACTGGCTGCGATAGGAAAGTAATACTGCTGTGTGATCAACACACTGTTGTGGTGATTAAACCTTTTCTAGTAACATTTTGACAGTACAGTATATAACACCACCCATCGAAAATTTACACCTAGGGAAAAATTGATATGCCTGAGAAAATTATTGGATTCTGTTGCAAATAAATATCCTGTTTGTTAAATACTTGTCTGTTGCAGTATTAAGATAATTGCCCACAACCTATTAAAAATCGACACATGTCGATTTTATGATGCTAGCTACTATCCATTTTCATTCTTTGTAGCAAGAATTTACAATCTTTATAATAAGAGTTTACTAAGTATATGGTTTAGTATGATATTACGACATAGACAGACCTCCAGAAACTAAAATTTGGTAAGCTTCATGCCAGGGACATGTTATCCCAAACACTAAACAGTTGGGATACGAAATAGAAATACCAAAATCATGGGAATGTCCATTGTCTTGCTAGACTCAGTACAGTACTCAGTGGAGAGACCTTCACAAACAATATGAATTAATTTTTTTTTTTGTCACAATTAGTCCCCATTAGCGGACACAGATTCCAGCTGGGAAATTAAGGCTGGACCTCCCATCTAGCACGCTCGATTGCAGGTCTGTTAAGCCCCAAATCTAGTATTCTACTTGGCTATTATGGTTCCTTAATATACAGTAGTAAAGTAAAAGTACTTTCACTGCACTTTTTAATAATAATGATAACTCCAATACAAACTTCACATTATGAATAAATGGGCATTTACACATTTTTAAAAGCAGAAAGTGTCCTTTTATAAGTACATATATAGGTGTAGACAAGTGTTCTTTGTGAGTGATGCTACTAGAAGTTCCTCCAATTATTCTGGAACCAATATTGACACAAGCCTGTGATAATTTTAACATTATTAACGAAATTTATCCATAATATTCTGGTGAATAGATGAAAAAGTAGGCTTTGAAGGGGATGACACTAAAGCACTTTAATCTCATATGATGACAGAAGTATCGGAAAATAATTATTATAATAAATATAAAAAAACAATAATACATAAACAAGGTACCCCCATGCATACACAGTGAAAATGCAATAAAAAGAATAAATCTCTATGTTTTTCTCATATATTACACTTATTATATATACTCTATTTACATGTACATTTATACAGACATGCTTTAATCAGTAGTTCTTAGGCTTTGATACCGGAGATCATGCTAGCTCTTACTCTGAGTTTAGCAAATTTAGAATACAAAATTACATTTTAAAGTTAGAAATTCCAAAATAAACAAATAAAAAATTCACCAGTACGTCAAGAGCTAGCGCAAGGGACAGTCATAACATACACAATCCTCCAGCTACCAAAAAAATATATTCAATACTTCAAAAACTCATTGTATTTTCCAAACTTGCAACGATTTCGCCAATACTCTAAATTCATTTAAATGGCAACGTTCTGAGGATACTCCACGTCTTGAAATTTCAAGATATGTTACAAGGAATACACAGAGGGTGATCATATATTGCTATGCATAAGAACACTGCTAAATATATTTGCAGGATCATTTTTAAATTCCAGTCTGCTACTGTGCCCACATCTCTTTTTAAAAGAGAACTCCAGGTTAAAACACGCATGCAATTACTTGAAAGATATTTGATATACAAAGCAAAGCAGTATATATATATATATATATATATATATATATATATATATATATATATATATATATATATATATATATATATATATATATATATAGTAAAGTGATGACAGTACAAAATATGTGCACAAATCACTATCCAAACCAATATATAGGCCTATGTAGTTTTTGGGTGGGTTAATTTTGGTGTTCTCTCTGACTTCAGATAAATGTGTAGAGATTTCTTTCTCCGAAGGTGACTTTTAGTAATGCAATGTCCACAAAAATCCAACTTCAAAAGAGCCCATGCTATGAAATGGATTTATTTTAAGTTCTTTGCTGCTATTAATCACCATTATTAGGGAGGTCAGACATATTGGAGATGAGGAATAACAAAATTCCAGTTAGAAATGAGCCCATGCTAAGTACTGGAAATGTTTTCTTTGCATTTTGTGTCGCTATTCATTCCCATTATTGGGGTGGACACAGATATAAGCTGGGGAATTAAGGCTGGATGCCCTTCCTAAAGCTACGTGATGGGCTTAATAATCGGTCTCTCACCAAATCAAGTGTTTTAACCTCTATGCAACCACAGTCCCCAACCTATGTAATTAAATAACACTGCAAAAATCAGGAAGGAAAACCAATGACTCAAGAGAGCTATAGCAATCAGGTCAACTCAGAATAAGTTTTTGAAAAAGGATGATCACTTGATGAGAAAAGAAGGAATTAGATCTTTCAGTAACACAAATAGTATCTGGTACCCATTCCGTTTAACTTGCTAAAGTGGCTAGCTCTCTTATAAGAGTATAACACCCCATACCATTTGGCTACAACAACATATGAAGTATTGTAAACATTTAAAAAGTTGAAGAAGCAACTCGACAGAGACAAAACAGCCTTTGAGATTACATCTAAATAACTAAAAGCAACTTAATCTCTTCACTTTAACTGAAAATTAATTTCAGAGAAATAATTCCGAGAAGTAGCTCTACTCATTAACATGTTAGGATGGAGATGTATAATTAAATAAATAACGTATGTACATTTTTCTGATTCGAGATGACTTCTCTCACTCAAGACTGGTTGCCACAACCAGACAAATCAGGAGAAAATAAATGTAAACTTCTATATTTTCTCTTTTAAACGAAATTCTTCATCTACTATAATAACAATAGTAATAATAATAATTATCTTTCATACCTATATCACACCCCTTCAGCAGCTAGCAGGGTGGCTGCAAATGCAACAAAAGAATCGAGGCAGCAGGGCTGCATCATATCCATCACACCTAAATCTTTCCTATCTGTAATTTGTAGAAAGAAAATTCAGGAAGGGAGCGATTCCCAACCCTCTGATCCCTTACACCTTTTTTATACCCACTATTATGACTTCATGGGAATATGAGGGTTGTGATTTTTCTCCCTAACCATGAGAAGATATTAATAATAAAACAATAATAGTTTTCTTTATACATACTATAAATTCACACAAAAGACAACAGTGTTGCCATATACCAGTAAAAAAGAATTGGGGTAGCAAAGAATTTTCATTCTAATCTGCTATAATATCCATTTGTTTATTTACTCATAGATGCCTCCTTTGATATGGAAGCCATTATAACTATCCATTTGTTTATTTACTCATAGTTGCCTCCTTTGACATGGAGGCCATTATAACTATGTAAAGAAATTACTGGCCAGATAAGATCCGTCATTCTACCTAAAATATTAAAGGGAAAGTAAAAGGCAAAGGCAGAGTGAAAGTTTAATGGGAGGCTGGAGACTCAAACTGGCTGAGAAGGGGAGATACATGATATATAATTCTAATATAGAAAAAAAATTTAATACAGGCAGAGTTTTTCTTTGTTTTTATGCCTTAAGATTAGTTTCTTCAACGGTGTGGACAAAATTTTGACAATCTCTGTTCCAACCAATATATTATAAATCCCCATGACAAGCCAAAATTAAGATATATCTTTTACTTTATCACATATGAGGCAACGAATCTGACTAGCAAAAAAAAAAAACTAATATAGATAAGGCTTCCATGTGGCCAGCCTTTCCCCATCTTCCTACGAAATAAGAAAATGTGGTGTAAAAGTCTATGTGGGTAAGGTCAAGAAAAAACCAGGTCAAGGAATAACTTGGAGAAAGTGAAGTTTGGAGTAGGGAGAATGACAGAAAAAAAAACTACAAAAGGAAAACGAGAATTGGAATAAATCTTACAATATCATTATTTTTCAGTCACCTTGCATTTAACTATACAGACCCATATAGAAAAAAGAAAAAAAAAAAAAGCTTACTTGTAGCCTTTCTAACCATGATCAGTATATCTGGGAATTTTTATTACTAATACTTTACTAGATGGAAGAATGAATACATAACATTTTTATTAGTAGACAAAAAATTCACAATATACAGCCATCTTCTAGTCAAAACACAGATGCGTTCACTTTAAACCATCTCTCACAAACATATACTGTATGTCCAACATTTACACTACAAATTGCTACACTAGCTATTCCACCTACTTCTAAATGACCTGAGGTTGTTCGGGGATTAAAGACGTGAAAAAGGTCGTTAGGAAGGTCCATGACAGAGCTAAGAGTGACTGACGAGCTTGTAGCTCGTCTTCTCCTATTCTTCTCTCGGTGATATCTTCCATTCCATCACCATCTACATTATTTTCACCAGTTTCTTGATTTTCAACTATCAATCCTTCTCCCTCTGGAACGTGATTATTATTGTTGTTGTTGTTGATGTTATTGTTCCGATCATCCTCCTCCTGATTTCCTGCAGGGTCTTGGACGTTTAAAATGTCCTCGTTGTTGTCGATACGCCTCACGGGTCTGAACCAACCTGCCTGGTATCTGTTAAGAGAAATAGACTTCAGCAACAATAATAATAATAATCATCCCACTGCTGCATTAATCAAATATATGTCCAGTTGGCAGAGGCAGGAAGACAGATGTTACTACAGTCCCTTCCACATCACTATTATGAATTTGTAAAGAAGTATATTTTTGGCCAAAACAACCCTTTACTGTATCAAGCCATTGGAAAAATATTTATCTGTCTACATAGGGCTACATACAATGTGCTAGGTACTGCCTGAAAGGGGGGAAGGTTGAATCAAAGCACACTCATTCACCAAAAGACTTTCCCCTTAAACTTTCATTCACTGCTAACACTTCCAATTTTCTTCTCATATACAGAAGCTCCTCGACTTACAAACGAGGTGTATGATTAATGTGTGTGTGTGTGTGTGTGTGTGTGTGTGTGTGTGTGTGTGTGTGTGTGTGTGTGTGTGTGTGTGTGATTACCTAATTGTGTTTACGGGAAAGAGCCCAAAGCTCGTATCTTCCCGTCTCCTGATCGCTTCCATTTTAGACTTAGTGATACTTATCATACCTGTCCTTAAAACTATGGATTGAGATAGCATTAACTACCTCCTCGCTTAGCCAATTCCAATTATCAACTACTCTTACACTGAAAAAGTATTTCCTTACATCCTGCAAACAAGTTTTCTTACCAAGCTTCAAACTATGACCTCTAGTTCTAGAGCCAGCCATATCAAAATATCGATCCCTATCCACTCTATCATAACCATGAAGGAATTTAAAGACTGTCACCATATCCCCCCTCACTCTTCTAGCTTCGAGTGATGGTAAGTCTAATTCCCTCAGCCTCTCATCATAACTGAGATTGCGTATTTCTGGCACCAGTTTCGTGGCATGTCTTTGAACTTTTTCAAGCTTAGCTATGTGCTTTTTCAAGTGCGGATTCCAAAAGGGGGCTGCATATTCGAGTTTTGGCCTCACATAGGTTACATAAATATTTCTGAACATTTCTGTGTGTGTGTGTGTGAGAGAGAGAGAAGAGAGAGAGAGAGAGAGAGAGAGAGAGAGAGAGAGAGAGAGAGAGAGAGAGAGAGAGAGAGAGAGAGAGAGAGAGAGAGAGAGGAGAGAGAGAGAGAGAGAGAGAGAGAGAGAGAGAGAGAGAGAGTGTGTGTGTGTGATTACCTAATTGTGATTACCTAATTGTGTTTAAGGGAAAGAGCCCAAAGCTCGTATCTTCCCGTCTCCTCATCGGTTCCATTTTATACTTAGTGATACTTATCATACCTGTCCTTAAAACTATGGATTGAGATAGCATTAACTACCTCCTCGCTTAGCCAATTCCAATTATCAACTACTCTTACACTGAAAAAGTATTTCCTTACATCCTGCGAAGAAGTTTTCTTACGAAGCTTCAAACTGTGACCTCTAGTTCTAGAGCCAGCCATATCAAAATATCGATCCCTATCCACTCTATCATAACCATGAAGGAATTTAAAGACACAAAATGTGTGTGTGTGTGTGTTATCGCTTTGGAAGAAAAAAGCGGATGAAACAAACGGTACATGATGCTTTTCATTCAAATGCGCTCATCTTAGGATCATAATTAATGGAATAATTACGAATGCTTCAATGTGTGAAAAGAAAAGCCTTGAGCTATAAGCAACTCAAAGGGGGGGTCAAATAACCAACATTCCAAGATCAAGGGTTCACTTTTTTTTTTAACATACTGAGAGGTAACGTATTTACAGTATTATTTTGTGCTTTTTATTAGTGTTGTAGTGTCAAGGTGATCATAACTCAAAATTTTCTATAACCATGCTGTCTGGCTGAAAAACAGCAAAGAAGCTTGAGTTGATCAAAAAAGGCGGCGGCGAAATTCTCTCTCTCGTCTCCTGTACAAACAAAATATCGGATATTGCGTGCGTCTGTACATGCTACTAATCTCATCCCTTATACTCACATATGCCACAAGCACACACATTCAGAGATTCAGTTACTAGGGTTTTGGTTGGATATTCCTTATAAGAACCCCTCATATGCTTTGCCTCTCTCTGAGGAAAATACAAAATAATTCCTTAAGGACTCAAGAGTTTCCATCCTCCTACACACAAAACAAATATTACAATGCAACTTAGCAGGCATGTTAAGTGGCCACTAATAGTACAAGTTTCATTTCTAGATCTCGCATCAAACAATAAGCAAAGGAGGAAAACTATAACTTTTACTGACATCTAGGCTGACTCTGATGATATATGATATAAATAAAAAAGCAATTATTTACTTATATATCTGAGGTAGTGAACTGACATTTTTTGTCACTCCCTACTCAGTAAGCTTAAAAACGGCCTCTTTGCCAAGGTGGATTAAATTCCTCTAAGAGTTTAGATATAAAAAAGGATTCAGGATCTGCTCTAAAATAATTTAATCAGCTGGCTTATTCAAATAATACAAAAGAATACATCATAAAATAGGTATGGACTTACAGATACAATAGCAAAGCTATACAGACGACAATCATAAACCTTGAGATAGTTGAATAAAAATACACAACTGATAGTAAAACTATCATTCTGGATAGTACATACACCCAGTCCAACCAATCACGTCCCATCCCTTCATTTTCATCATCATCTTCGACTTCGCCACCTGTTGAGGGAGAAGAACTTTAACAATGGGATAAGATTATTTTCATTCATAGATATAATGTCAACTTAGGAGCCAAATTAAGATTCCTAAAATTCAAAGGGCCACTGGGGAAAATTTTTTACTTTCATTTTAAAATTCTTGATACATACTGTATATTTCTATTGATTACTTTATAAAAGATCACTTAGGATCTCAATTTTCTGCCAACTTCCATAAACGATTCCAGCACACCTGTCCCTCAATATTTACCCCTCTCTAACTCTATGCCCTCCCTTATCCTTTCTTCACGCAAAGTTCACAAGGTTCTTCACTCACTAAAGATGAACAAGACATCTAGTCCCAATGGTATCCCTGCAAGGTTCCTAAAGGAGTTTGCAGATGAACTGGCTCCCGTGCTTTACCCGTCTTTTTTGTCTCCTTCTGTCAACCAATATCTATCCTTAATCTTGGAAGCATGCTCTAGCTCAACCTGTTCCTAAGAAGGGTAACCACTCTATTCCTTTAAACTACCGACCTATTGCCCTAAATTTTCGAAAAACTGCTCAATGCTCACTTCTTGAAACGCCTCGACCCCAAGTTACTTTTCTCTGATCACCAGTATGGCTTCAGCAAGGCAAGATCCACTGGTGACCTCCTGTCCTATCTTACTCATGTAGGGTCATCTTCTCTGAGAATATACTTTGTCGTCACCCTTGATATCTCTAAGGCTTTTGACAGAGTCTGGCACAAGGCTCTCTTGGCCAAACTCCCAGTCTATGGCTTTACCCCTTCTCTCTGTTCTCTAATTTTCAGTTTTCTTTCTGACCGTTTTATATCTGTAGTTGTTGACGATGAAACATCGAGCCCATTCCCTGTTAACAGTGGTGTTCAACAGGGCTCTATTCTTTCACCTACTCTGTTCTTTCTCTTCAGCAATTATCTTCTACAATCCCAACCTTCCTCTCTTCTTCACGCCTTTGCCGACAATTCTACCCTTCAATTTTCCTCTGCCTTTTCTTCACAACCTTCATCTACTACTCAATCAGTCTCGTATAACTCTTTCTTCTACTCTCAACTCCGATTTGCTGAGGGTATCTAAGTGAGGCACCCAAAATTTAGTTAAATTTAATGCCTCCAAGACAGTTTCTGGCTATCTCTTTATCTTCTCCTGATAGCCCTATTGTCTTCGAAACTAGCAAATTTATCCTCTTAATTATATGAACATATTAGGAATCCATATAGTTTCTAACTTATCTAGATAGATGCAAATAATCCAAATTTCAAAATCTGAGACCAAAAATTGGGGGTTGTGTTTCTTCTTATACTTATCTCCTTGATAGGGTTGAATCTAAGGCAGTCAGACTCATTAATGATCCTTCTCTTAATTCTAATTTGGATTCTCTCTCTCTTCAACAGAAGGTATAATCCCTTTTTATTTTCTATTGCTACTACTTCCATCGCTGCTCTGATGAGATGGCGAGTTGCATCCCTCCTCCCTCACTGCCAAGACCACGTTACACTTGCCAAACGGCCTCATTTCACAGGTACTGTGTGGAGATTTGCAGCTCGCAGATTGGTCGGTGCAGACTACTTCTTCCCATCTACCTCTTGACTCTACAACTCTCTTCCTCCTTCTGTCCTTCCATATTTTGGTGTGTGTGTGTGTGTGTGTGTGTGTGTGTGTGTGTGTGTGTGTGTGTGTGTGTGTGTGTGTGTGTGTGTGTGTAAAAAACAAACAAACAAACAAACACACACACACACACCCTATACTTCCTACCTACTTAGACTATCCCTTGCATGCTGCTTCCAACAATCTAAAGAACTCCTCAGAATCTATGAATATATAAGTACAGTAATAACTGTAAGCAACTACTAGGAGAAAAACCTATTTCCAAAGAAAATAGTGACATACAATTGAAATTGTGTTTACCGCAAATTTGTACGTACAAACAAAACTGATGAAAAATTTAATCAAGATTCTCCAAGTACTGCATAATGCTAAATATACAACTTTTCTCACCTTGTGCATTCATCCTAATCTGTGGTTGAGGTTGAGGAGCTGGTACATTAGGTCCTGCACCCCCACCTCCTATATTTGCCTCGCCGTCTGGTTGTTGCTGCTGATCACCTTGCTCTACTGTTGTGGAAGGGACAGTAGTGGTGGTAGATGCAGTAGAAGTCATGGGAGGACTGGGCTGCCCAGTGGGAACATGATGAAACATCTGTTGAGGCCAAGGCATTGCTCCCATACCCCCCATTTGCATACTGCAAGATGATGATAAGGAAATATTACAAACTACCATTTCCAAAAGGAAATGCATTCAATATATCGAGAACTTTGATTGGATAAAAAGTTAATTTCCCAAGAGGAGATATACTAAAAGGTGAATGTATAAAAAAAGCCCACTAAAGTTCAACCACAGCGTTCATACTACAACTTACTATTGTACATAAGCTACATAATTAGCATATATTTGCTGCATGGTGGCCATCTGCTGTATGGGATCAGTCGTCGGTTGGAATACACCTGCCAATGGGTAGCCTGCATCCAACCCTGCTGGAGTGGCCGTTAGAGCTTCTTCTCTACTGCTCATAGTTCCACGTCGGCGGAGTCCATCTAGAGGATGAAACATTAATGCTGGTGTTGAAATGAAATAACTTTTTGCCTAAAGCAAATATCTACTGTCTTATGATTCACAAAACTATGTATCAGTAAAAAAAACAGCAAAAAAACTACTTCGCCTATATCAGTGATGTTTTCACATATTTCCTACAGAAATGCGACAGATAAGAAGACACTGAAATCTGTGACAAAATATGTGCAACTTTTACTAGGAAAATTTTTTAAAAGATAGAAACACAATGGGTAAGAAAAATTCATATAAGGATTAAGAAATTGAAAGTATAAACAATAGACGAAATTATCCACACATTTATTTTTCAACAAGATGTACTAGCTCAAAGAAGCCAGCAGCCTGTCCACATATGAACAGAGGGCGATGCAGAAGCTTCCATCATACCCTAAATATCATTATCCCTTCTGCTGGTTGTTTTGGCAAGTAAAGAGAGATTGCTAGGTTTTTTCCACTAGCCCTCTTACTCCGCTCTTACGACATACTTGGGAATATGAAAATTAATAGGGGGAAGTAGGAGAAACAATTACCCAAAGTCTAGTCCAATTGGCTACCTTCTTAAGAGGACAACCTACCAGCTTTTGCTACAGCCGGGATATCACACGGGACAGTGATGGTGTCAAGCATTTCCATGTCCATATCAACCAGTGTATCTGGGAAGGCTAAGAATTATACCAAAAACTACAGACAACAAATGAAAAAAGAACTGCTTTTAAATCATAAACCATTGATGTTCTAACATCTACATAAAAATTGCGTTACATAAATACATAAAATAAAGCCATGAACAGCATAATGTCCAGGTTAGGTTCCAACCAGGCAAGCATGAGGTAATTTGGAAGTTGGGTGACTTTTATATATCAAGAAACATATTTTATACTAAACCTAAAGAATCCTTAAAACATTACAATAAGCCTATAATGAGCAGCCATATATATATATATATATATATATATATATATATATATATATATATATATATATATATATATATATATATATATATATATATATATATATATATATATATATATATATATATATATATATATATATATATATATAATATATATATAATATATATATAATATATATATATATATATATATATATATATATATATATATATATATATATATATATATATATATATATATATATATATATATCCCAAAAGTCTTCTGAACATACCATTAGATTCATTGGTTTCTGAAGATGGGACCGACACTTCCGCAGCACTATTCGTTCCCCCATTTCCCCCTGTACGATCAGCGTTTGGTACAGTCATGGACCCAGAAGTTGGTAAGTCACCAGACCTACCTACAGATGATCTTGCAGACGAAACCTGTAAAAGTAATAAACACTTTTACCAGAAGTTGCAAGAGAACACTGAAGGAGTGAGGTGTAAAAAATGACTTCATAAATGTGCCATTATCAAACCATGATGGTATAATATACTTTTTTTCCCAAGATTTCAGAGCTCAGTGTACATTCTCAGTCATCTACTCATATAACTAACGTATATTTTCTATTCATTTGAACCATATAATTTTCATAAAAAAGGTAAACCAACAGCAAATTAACAGAAAAAATAGCTTTGAAGTGCAGAAAAAAAGGCTAATGAGCAGTTTGCTGTTTAACATTCACAACCTGCTGGTCAGTACTTATTCTAAAATAAGTAACTTCCTTTGGAGACCTGCACCCCAATTAAAAACTTTAGCTATATATTCATACTTAAAGTTTTCAAATCTGAAGCTCCACGTCATGGAAAACAGTGTTTTCTCACTCTTTCTGAACACATACTATAAAAGGTTTTAAATACTTCTCAGAAGTGAAAGTTATGCATAAACAAGAGAAGAATGAAAAATAACAAGAAAACCATAATATCAGATGAGTACGACTCTATATACAAATAAATAAAAATTTGAATAGACCTACAATTTGATTTTACATTTTGGTATAAATCTAATGTGCATGACCTTTTAAATTTACCAAGCTGTCGCCAAATTTACCTCACAAATCGAGCAGTATGTGACTCAAAGCAACGGCTACTCAATCAGTACTACTCATTTATGAATAAAAAATTCTAATGAAATACGAAGGCAGTTGCTATCCAAAGAGGAGGGTACCATCATATTCTTCTGCCTTCAGCTTTAACCCATTTCTATATGGGGTCACTGTTTTTAGCTAGCCTTTTCCACTTTTTCCTGTCTCAGGTATCCTGCTTCTATAGCCCCTTGTCCTGCATATCATTTCCTATAGTATCTTTCCATCGGAACTTCTGCCTTCCTCTTCCTCTCCTTCCTTCCACCTACATATCCATAAGCCTCCTACACACTATATATACTGTATATGAAAGTTATAAGAAAGTCAATTCTCTCTTCATTACCATCACTTACTACTACAGTGAACATTAACAACTATTGTATATATTGAGAGAGTTTTTGTTTTGACATACAAAGCAGTCCTGTAATAAGATATAAATTATATTGCTTTTAAAAACCATAATGCATAAATTATATTAATAAGCAGTAATACAGTAATAATAAGGCATTATAATAGTGCATAGAGTAAAGTATGTGCATGATTTACTGTACTCCATTATATCACTTTTTGTTAGTTTTTTGCACTTCCTTAAGTTTAGTGTCTTAAGAGTAGTGATACTGAACTGCAGAGATTTGTAAGCATTGGAGGTTCAATATGAGGCAGATTTTCAGAATGCACCAAAGATTCTGAGGCATTTTTTATATAAAAAACATAACATTTCAATTAGTATTTTAGAGATAGTCTTCATAGATTTAGTTTGTTAAGTGATAATTTCCTTTAATCAGATGCAGGACTCCAAAATGAGTTATTCTATCATTAAAATGTAGTAGGTTGGCTTATGGCACCAGCCACCCATTGTGATGCTACAACTGAAAGGTCTTTTGGACTTAAATATGCCTGTCCAGGACAGTTCGATGTTTTTAGTTATGGTTCTTTTTCTATGCCTACATCAACACCGGATATTATAGGATATTCATTAAACATCTCTTATTATCCCTTCACATCTGACAGGTTACTACACTCTCCATCTCCGGTTCTCTTTACTTTTTGTTTTATTCATGCTCAGGCCCGATGAGGGCAGTTTTTTTTTCTCGTCCTGGTGTCACAATCATTAAGAAAAATAAAAAATAAAACTCCATTTCTCTCCTTGTTGCTATTACAGACTTTGTAATACTACAATGTATAGTATAATTATTACATTGTATCATCTTTTTTCCATGTGTTTCAAGGTTAATGTGCAATATATATAAACATTGTATAATATGGGTGACCATACTTAGCATTTAATGTATTTATCACTTATCTAACATTCTATTATCTATACTTGATCATAACCAAATATAAAAGAAACTTTAAGTCACTGAAAAGCTTGTTGACAAGAACTCAACTATTTACATGAGACAAAATAAATGAGTGGCGATCTAAATAAAAACTAACCAATGGATCAAATAAAAATTGACTAATACACTCTCTAAAGACCTCTATGCATATAACTTTTTCTGTAAAATACCTGCCACGTACCAAATGAGTTGGCTAAGCAGGATAATGTTCTTATGTCCAGCAAAAAGTTAAAACATAGTCTTAAGAATATCTACATTTGCTAAATGTCAGTTAAGCCAAATGCATTCTTCTTCCACTAAATATAAACAGAATATCAATATACCTGTGGCGCTGCAGATGCTTGCGAATTTGTACTCGTTGTTGGCGCTCGTCCTGGAGACACACGGGGAGGCGAACAGACTAGATGTATTGCGTAGGAATTATTTTCCGTAGGATGGCGTAAAACACTTCGTAGTTTTAGTTCGTCGACGAGTAATTGGCCAGAGTATATTA
Source organism: Halocaridina rubra (assembly GCA_037179515.1). Classification (NCBI taxonomy): domain Eukaryota; kingdom Metazoa; phylum Arthropoda; class Malacostraca; order Decapoda; family Atyidae; genus Halocaridina; species Halocaridina rubra. Next base: position 36,549 of record JAXCGZ010021578.1, read on the forward strand.
ACCTTTGTTCTGCTACTCTCTGGGGAAAACAGAAGACATCAAATACTGAGGAGAATTTTAAGGGGGGTGGCTGAGCCAAAGCAAAAAAAACTATCTACACTCTTTGTGGGAAGAAAATAAAAAGGAGGGGATTCCCAGTCCCTTGCTACACCCCATTTAGTCAGGGTATAACAGAAAATGCGAACATGCATCAGAGAAGATGGTGATCTACAACACAGCCTACGTACACAACAAAAGTATATCAAAATATATTCCATAAAATTTACTCACTTATATCCATTCAATGAAAAAGTCTGAACATGTAATGCCTTAACTCAATCCACATACTTGCATTACCACAAAGCCCACGTGCACTTATTTTTTTTTTTTTTATAACTATAGGTAAACAATATCAATCTGTTTACACTTTCTGGTGTGTACATATGCATCAAGACTAGGTATATATGTATTTTCCACATCAGCAATAGTGTGAGAGCTGGAGCACACCTGTGTATTTCTCACAGCTGAGCTATGAACTATCTATTACATATGTCATACGTATAATGCTTTTACTTTTTTTTTTATTTCATTATGATATTACTGTACTTAATAAAACATACCAACCTCTATAACCATGATAATGATTACATCATCATTATCATTTATATCTATGTGTGCGTGTCTGTAAGAGAGAGAGAGAGAGAGAGAGAGAGAGAGAGAGAGAGAGAGAGAGAGAGAGAGAGAGAGAGAGAGAGAGAGATTATTTTATTTTATTAATTTATTGCGCCAAGGCGTCAGACATTACATGAGTTCATACAAATAATGCTTCAAATGGATATAAAATCAAGAATTGAACATGGTTTACAGGGAGGTGTACATATTGATAAAACATTGCTGCATACTAACACACAACTCACAGAATGGCAGCACAGAGTACATTATATGCAAAAGTAAAGCTCAGAGAAACGCAGAATGCACAAACAGAATTATATAGCAACATACAGAAAATATATGTATAATTCAATATAATTAATGGCCACCAAAGTGAGGAAAACGAGCAAGAATAACATCAAGGTTGTCATCATTAAGTAAAAATGAGCAGATCTGTATTAAGTTCTGACCTCGTGGTAAAACATCTCTCACTGCGGGGCACTGAAGACAATAGTGGTCAAGAGTGTTAGCATTAGTTCGGTCACATAATTTACAGGAGGTGTACTGTGGCATATCTAGAGTCTGGGAGACCTGCCATAAAGGCCGATACCCCATTCTGAGCCGAGCACTAACTACATTGTTTTTCCGCACCATTAACCCGCGTCTGCGATACTTGTAGCGACTGTGAAGGAAGTGATCATGGTGCTGTATGGACACACTGTTGGCCCTCTCCGTGTCCCTGCGCTGGACCGTCATGGCAAACCCAGCTGAGTAGATGATGTTACGTAGGCATCGGAGGGAGGGCTCAGCGTCCACAGCATGCCCATCCAGCATACAGGCCGCCTTGGCAAGACGATCCGCTGTGTCGTTGCCAGTCAGCCCAATGTGGGATGGCGTCCACAAAAAAGACACAACAAGAGAAGCATCCCGAGCGGCTGCGAGGCGACATAGTATATTTCCCACAGTACGGCCACAGATAGGTCTTGGCGAGGATAGGGCTTGTAGGGCCGATTGGGAGTCACAAATTATTACCCCATTCACTCGTCGTCGAACAAGGAGAGTCACGGCATCCAAGATGGCATTCAGTTCACAGTAGGTGGAGCTCGACGAGGTGGGTAGTCTACGGCCAATCCATGAATCAGCCGGCACAGGCGGCTCCATGGTGGGGGAAAACACAGCACATGCCGCCCTCCCATCTGCTTGCACAGAACCATCAACATAGACGTGGTGTGCTGCAGGGACAGACGTGGATACATCAGCGATAGTCTCCAGAGCTAACTGTCTCTGCAAGGGGGGATAGACATCCTTCGAGGTCGGTGTATATGTGACAGCGGGGAGGGGGACACGCCAGGGTGGTAAATCTGGGACAGCCGCCTGCACTGGCAGGTCGATGTCAAGGCCACGGAGAATGTCACTCACCACCCTGATAAGGTTATGACCTCCTGCTCGAAGTGGGAGCCTGGGTGCGTCTGGATCAAGGGACGTCCTCATGACAGCAGAGAAGTACGGAGCAAGAAAGGGGTAGTGAAGACACTTGACAGTAAAATAGGACACATTGGCATAAATCCTCTCCACAAGAGGGGGTAAGTTGAGCTCCAACTGCATACTCACAATACGGGTAGAGAGAGAACATCCAAGATAAATCTCATGACTCGATTCTGGAACTTTTCAAGTGGCTCGAGAGCTGGTTTAGGAAGTTGACACAAGGCAGGAGACAGATAGTCAACCACTGACCGAAGTAGTAGGATGTAGAGGGTCCTCGCCACTGGGATGGAGACTCCTGCAGCATTGTTGGCAAGCCACTTGACAGGTGGCAAAGCGGGGCTCCAGACGGTCAAGAAGGCTCTTCACAAAGGGATGAATTCGTTGACGAGCAGGTATAGCTGGGGTGATCCGGACAGGTGCACCTAAATACGTGTACTGTGTGCAGTGAGGGATGACATTACCACCCATGGCGAATGCGGGCAGTGCTCTGCAGTTGCGTGAAGTAAAAATCCTGCTTTTTTCTGGGGAGATAATAAGGCCACAGGAGGTAGCAGACACGTAAAAGTCATGGAGCATGTGCTGGAGGTCGTGAGTTGAGGTCGTGTGGATGCATATGTCGTCCGCATAGCAGGTAACTGTAGTACCGGGGATGACAGGAAGGAGGGAGAGTAGA
>JAXCGZ010021579.1:0-20000 GCA_037179515.1 Halocaridina rubra
AGTGACACACACACACACACACACACACACACACACACACACACACACACACACACACCACACACACACACACACACACACACACACACACACACACACACACACACACACACACACACACACACACACACACACACACACACACACACACACACACACACACACACACACACACACACACACACACACACACACACACACACACACACACACACACACACACACACACACACACACACACACACACACACACACACACACACACACACACACACACACACACACACACACACACACACACACACACACACACACACACACACACCACACACACACACACACACACACACACGCACACACACACACACACACACACACACACACACACACACACACACACACACACACACACACACACACACACACACACACACACACACACACACACACACACACACACACACACACACACACACACACACGACACACACACACACACACACACACACACACACACACACACACACACACACACACACACACACACACACACACACACACACACACACACACACACACACACACACACACACACACACACACACACACACACACACACACACACACACACACACACACACACACACACACACACACACACACACACACACACACACACACACACACACACACACACACACACACACACACACACACACACACACACACACACACACACACACACACACACACACACACACACACACACACACACACACACACACACACACACACACACACACACACACACACACACACACACACACACACACACACACACACACACACACACACACACACACACACACACACACACACACACACACACACACACACACACACACACACACACACACACACACACACACACACACACACACACACACACACACACACACACACACACACACACACACATCACACAGTCTGCTCAAAACTGCCCAAGACATGTGGAATTTTGTATAAAATTCGCCATAACCTAACAAATGAGGCCTTAAAAAGCCTATACTATTCCCTGTGTTATCCTCATATTATATACTGTTTGTCCATCTGGGGTTGTACTTGGCCGTCAATTGCAAGGGATATATTTGTAACTCAGAAAAGACTGATCAGAACTATTACATATAGTGGAAAATATGACTCAACTTCCTCTTTATTCAAGGAGCTAAACTTGCTTAAATTTAATTATTTGATACAATATTCCTGTCTTATTATTATACATAGTGATGCTAACGATAACAGAAAATTATTTAGATTTATTCAACACAACCATGGAACCAGAGGTAACAATATAAATTTGATATGTACAAATTTTCTATTCACTGTTTTGGCCCAAAATGTTGGAATGCATTACCAGAAGATTTAAAAATAATAACTGGCACAACCTTATTTAAAAAGAAACTCAAACAACATTTATTTACCAGGCAAAATCAAGCAGCTGTTGATTAATAATTAATACAGTATTGGTGTATCATTATGTCCAGGTTAAGGTCAGGCTACAGTTTTGTTTTATTACAGGTATGAGATTGCTATATTGGAGCTTTTGTTAACTATTGCTGTCATACTTTAATTTATGTGAAATGTATATTAAACTGCCTGCCAAGGAGCTCTTGCTCAGCAGGCTAGTGCCTCTGAATATAATGTGCATATTTATTCCTGTATGTATACTAAATATTTGGCAATAAAATCTATGACTATGACTAAGAGCAAAGGCAGAGCTACAAGTATGTGAAGCTGAAAGAGGGGAGCTCTTCATGAGCTTGTCTCTTATCCATACCCTGAAAAAAGACATTTTAAACAATGAAGATCAATTCGAGAAGAAAAATGTATGTTGCAAGAGTAAGCTAAATCTTCAGAGCTTCAATAGATATCTTTAGTGTAGACATGACAGAAATAATTTGCAAACTTGCAAACTGGAAAATGTGCCAAGGTTCAGTTCCTAGCTGTAAATTTCTCAAAGAAATGTACTTCACCAAATTTAATGGTATTTATTATTTACAGTGTGATTTTTCATGAACAATCTTGGAAAATATGGAATTAGAGTGGTACTGAAGTGGTTAAAAAACTCAGTATGGGACCACACAGCCTTAATCGAATTCGCCGTGGGGCAATGCGGAGGGGATCCAACCTCAATTCCCTAGCTCCAACCTATATGAGTCCACCCCCATATTTAGGATTAAAAGTTATAAAATATAAAAAAAAATTATATATATAAGTACAGTACAGAAAAAAAGATATCTAACATGCAAGATATTTATCTTACCTGCAGAGTAACTTCTCCACATATTTACAGAAGAAAAGATGCCTGAATATCATTTGGTAACATGCGATGTTTTTTGAATCTAGTACCAGGGACACGGGCCACGTGTCTCGATATCCAAGAGTAAATCCCTGAAGACCCGAAATTTGAAGTCGGTCTTCTTCAATTTCATTGCTGCATAAGAGTAAAATATATATATTTGGAGTAAAACCATTTCAATACATAATTATTGTCATTATTTCAAATAATCTACCTCCTACCATCAGGATTTGAACCTGGGACCTGTAGAGCAAAGAGTCCAAAGTTTGGCAGAAAAGGAAACAGTAAAAAGAGTTGCAAGACCAAACACAAATCTGAAAATAATCTGTTGAAAACAAACCTTAAAATTCTCTGCATTTGACTCATCAACGTCATGGGTTGCAAAGTGCTATCATCATCATCTTTGTATATGTTCGCGGAAGAGTCTTTAAGAGCCAACTTGAACAGCGTCTGCAAACAGTTTGGCCTGACGTCATCAATGTTTTTTTTTTCAGTTCTTCCTCGCACATGCTTATCAGTTGCAGGACGAAATCGCCTTGGTCAAGCAGGAAGATTGCGTTTGACAGACCTTTGATCAAATCATTAAGACATTATTAATCTTACATAGTACAGCTCTTAATGCTGTTTACATATAATACATTTATATATATAATAGTTGAATGTGTTGAAGCATATTCACCGGAAGCCAAATAAGCTCCAACACTCCTCTCTGGCTTACCTTAGTCTCTCCATTAAATTTTTCTCTTCCATAAATAATTCTAACAGTCTTTTAGAGGCGATATTGCACGTCCTCTCGATTACATCAGAATACGTGGCATCTGTTGTGCTATATGTCGGCTTCTGTTGTTCTGGAGTCCTTACTTCTTGACCTGCAGGTTTATTAATAGTTATATGTAGTAAACAGTGTTTAACTGTAATTTCAGGTCCTAATATTTGCCGTTTTATGTCACTGTTCATCCTCATTAAGGGGGTGGACGCAGACAGGTTCGAGCTGGAAGCCCTTCCTAACACCAAACTGTGGGTTCAAACACGGGTATGCCACTTCTCTAGTCGAGAAGTAAGATAGGTGTGACAAGAATGGATAGAGACAAATATGGTGGCAAAGCAGAGAAGGGCTATGGAAAGATTGTCATCTGATTAGCTAGACCTAAGAGTGTTAAGATGGTTTGGGCATATGGAAAGAATGAGGAACAATTAGCAGAGATATCAGTATATGCAAGGATACAAAATTCATTTGGGACAATGAAAGAACAAAACAAACTTGCTGAAATCTGAGAATTCACCAAGAAATATAAAATACATAAAAGAAGTATTAGCATAATTTATTCCTATTTGAAGCTCTACAATACAGATTCTTTTGTTACAGTTGCAGCCTCCCTGCTAGCTTCACAAGGATATCCTGTCTCATTTAAGCAAAAATATCTCCTATCTATAAGGTCTTACTAACTTAACTTGAATATGCCACAAGGTAGCAGAGTGGTCAGAGCGTTATACTCGAGTTATAAATCTGTATTCAAACCCACTGCTGGACGTTAGGAATGGCATCCAACCTTAATTCCACACCTCAAACTAATCTGTGTCCACTCCCATTTGGAATGGGATTAATAGCGACACATAAAACAGCCAACACACAACAGTATGGAAAGAGTGCTTACAACCACATATGCCAACAAAACTTACACTCCCTGAAAGCTCTGTGGGAAAGCCCGAGATGGACAGTGGACTTCCTAAGGGACTCGGCGTTGTTCAGCCAAGCAGCTTAGGCAATAACAACAACAGTATGGAAGGGATTATCAAACCACACCATAATTAACCTGACTGTCTTATAACATTAAGATATTTTCCCGTCCGAAGAATAATGTTTTCGTGCATCTTGAGAAATGTTGGGACGTTTTGAGGGATGATTGCGTACCTCTTTTCCCAATATTCATCCGTGATGCCTGTTTTTGTGTCTACAACCATAAACTGAAATGAAAATTACTTTATTGCAATATTGCAACTGTATCTAGATACAAAAGCCATAATTCCCTTTAAAAGGAAGGTAGTGGGGTCAAAGCAGAAAATTTGGACCTTTTGGAGAGGAAAATACAGAGGGGATTCCTAGTAACACTGCTCAGCCCCATTAAAGGGGGGTTTACACGGTCAAACGGTTCGTCGAATGCGGTTCAACAGACAAGTGTTTGAAGTGATGTTCGAACATGTAAGCGGAGTATTTAGTTGTCGAACACGTTTGTCGAACGCATTCGACAACCAAATAGCCCGTTCACACGTTCGAACATCACTTCAAACACTTCTGTCGAACCGCGTTTGACCGTGTAAACCCCCCTTTAGTTGGTCTTTATGACACTAAGGGAGTTATGGGGGGTGCATTATTGCCCACCCCCATGGGAAAACTATCATTATTGCAAACGGAATGGCTTGTTTTATATTCCTTACGAAGAGGTATAGAAATATTGCCAAAATGCCCAGTATATCTCAGGGAACTTGAAAACTTCTCCTGCAAAGAAAGGCTCTCAGTGGAAATAATACCATAAGAATGGGCTCGATTGCGGATATGTCCTTTTCCTGGGTCGAGTGCCGTAATCAATTAGTGCCAATCCAGGATGAGGTAAGAGATATCAGATAGATGGGGATAGTCTGAAGATACTCATCTATAACCACAACAATGTCCGAAGATATTCATCTATAACCACAACATAGCCTTAAGGTACTCATCTCTATCCACAAACTAGTTTTAAGACACTCATCTATAACCAGAACAGTCTTCAGATACTCATCTCTAAGTACAACAGTCTTCAGCTACTAATCTGTAACCACAACAGTCTTCAGATACTCATTTCTATCTACAACAGTCTTAAGAACTTATCCCTAACCACAACAAAATCCTAAGAAACTCATCTCTAACCACAACATGGTCGTGAGATACTCATCTCCATCCACAACAGGAAAAAATACAACCAAAATAAATCATACTTACGTCTTCATAAGGATCGTAGATTATTCCCCTGTTCAACCACTCGAAAAGCATACTCATATAAGGGTGAACAGCAGCTTGGGTCAACTCCATCATCATGTTCTGCAAGTGGTCGCATCCCGTGAAACTGAGCATCCGGTCGTGCAAGAGGTAGAGAACGGCACCATCGCGTGCGCCAGACTGAATTCAATGATAAATTCACATAAATCAAATATTAGCCATGGTAACTACAGTATATATATACAGTATACCAAATATGTATGAATATACTTAACTTACATGCACAGATACCAAACACTTAAAACAGTAAAACAAAATTATGTCAACCGAGAAATAAACTATGTCATTACTAGAGCCATCATTACCTTACTGAGATCTGTGGTAATGCATGCTAACATGGCAAATTCATCCATGGTCTCTTCAATGAAGACAAGCAATTTGAGAAACGTTAATTCCCACCGGTTAGGCTTCTTCTCCAGCTGCGTAATCAAGCACTGAAGCAGAAACCATTGGATCAATAATAGTTTATAAAACCATATTAAGCTACTTATTTAAAAAAGAAAAGGGAGTCATATGTCCTCAAATAGTGGAGAGAGAAGCTATTATGGTTTTCTCCTAAGATTCTTGGCCGAATAGCCCCAAGTCATTGAAGAAGGCCACTATTAATCCTGGGGTTTTCAGTAGAGCTCTCAGGGAGTGTATGTTGGAGTGTATGTTGGCGTGTGTGGTTGTAGACAGTGCAACCATCAATTATGTTTGAATTTATTAGGTGATGTGCTACACCCTTAATAGGAGAGAGATGTTAAACCTTCCACCTCTAACACTAGTTAAGACACGATTTTTTAAGACTACAAGGCTGTACCTTCTGTCTAAAGTAAAGCTAATGACTTAAATTCACGAACATGGACCAAATCTTTACTTATGATTAACAATATAGTTGTAAACCTCGACACATGATAAATTTACATTTAAAGATATCTTATATACGGTGGTGGTCAAAGTTTCAAAATTTAATAAATTTGGAAAATCATATGAATGGAGCACCTATACAAAAACCACTTCATGAAATCTGCACTATGTTTGAATACGTTATTAGTTACATGAAGAGGGTAGATTTTTTTTTTATAAATAACTGATGCATAAAGTAAGGCAACAAATATGAAATTATATAAAGTATGATAAAAAAAATAGTAATAAAGAATCCCAGTGAAATATGGGGTGGAACCTTCTCAGAAACTTTTTAAGCTATTAAATAAACTCCAAAACTAAAATTACAAAAAACTGAAACATCTTATCAAATAGTAACAGATTATGGAACTGTTCTAGAATATAATTTTTAAATTTATATATTCCATACAGCATTTACACAGGCATACCCAAACATACCCTCAAAAAGTACATACCAAATAAACTTTGAATAGGATATTTATGGCTCCAGAGAGAGCATGGTTGATTTGCCCGTAAGTGTACTGGTCCTTTTCTTCCATATATCGTGCGACCTGGGAATAATAACCGCAAAGGGGCAAGATGTGGCTCGCGCACTCACCCAGAGACACACTTCTGGAAAGAAAATGGATTAGAGAAGTCCATTACGTAATTATTTTAACGTCGTCTCTCTCTCTCTATAGCAGTGGTTTTCAACCTAAGGGCCATGGACATTTCTCACGAGGCCACGGACAAACTTAATTTAATACTGTATACGAATAAGTGTAGTTCGAGTTTTGATTACAATGCATAGGGTTTATTTACAGTAAATGCAGGCCAGTGCTTTATATCCAATATTGAAAAAGTAGAATTACTAGAGTATTTTTAAAATGCTTTATAATGGTTTTATCATGATTACACAATTCTGAAGGGCATTGGGCCAAGAGTATTTAGGGATCCCAAAAGTGGGCCACAGGCACAAAAAGGTTGAATATCACTGCTCTACAGCTACAGTATAGACACTGTCAAATATTCAGAGCTGTAACGGTTCAAAATCATCTAAAAATTCTAACATATAAAAGTATATAGTAAAAAAAACGAACAGCAAGACAATGCAAGACATAGCTTTGTGTGTGTTACAGATAGTCCCCATTTGAATGGGGGTGAACAAAGATATGTTGGTGATGAGGGATTGTGGCTGGATACCTTTCCTAATGCCCTTCCTAACAGTCATTATTCATTCTCAATTATAAAAAAAAATATTGTCTTCTTTTTGACTACGTTCTGTGTTACCATTGGTCCCCATTATGGGGGTGAACACAGGTCGGAGCTGGGGAAAAGGCTGGATGCCATTTCTAACACCCTGCTGTGGGTTAAATGTAAATACACAAACATTTAAATTGACAATAAAAAAAACTTCTACAGATAAACCGCTCCATCTTCCTGCACCACACTGCCCATAGACATCAAACAGATTTCACCCCTACCAACAGTTGGATCGACTGTAAATTCAGGGGGATCGTAGGAGTTGTCAGGAAGCTTTACAGTTATGTATGTGCCCTCAATACCCATCATAAGATACAAGAGATCTTCTATGAGCAGGTTTTCTTGGGATGAGATTGGCACTGCACCTGAAAAAAATATATACTTGACTAAGGTTATTACTTAATTCGTAAAAAAAGGTTATTTTTGTTTAGATCATATCAGATGTACGCTCTGGTATATAAAGAAAAATATAATAGTAACTAAAGGTTTTGCTTACTGAAGTCACAAAGTTATTCTATCTAGATCATATTAGACATACTATGGTAAATAGAAAAAAAAGGAAAACTATAATATTAACTAAGGATTCTGATTAATGAATTCAAAAGAAATATTATTCTGTCTAGATAACGTTAGACATTCTCAGGTAGATAGAACTTAGTTTCAGATATGCTAACTGTTGCAGCAATACAATTTATATTTGTAAATCATTTAATCATAAATATAACCAGTTTTCATCAAAAATAATTAAGGTAAAGGCAGGTTATCAACACTGAAATGAGGATTGGGAAACATACGACTGACATAAAAATACTTGTCTATGCCTTTGGAAGGCTCAGAGAGAGACTGTCATAATGGATAAGAATACCTGTTAAAAGGGTATTTTAATATAGTAATTTTTTATGCAATATTTCATCCTTACCTAAATAATGTTAGGCAAGCAAAAACGAGATATTTTGTCTTAGGAATGCTGAGAATAGACGAGAATACATTATAATAGCGTATATCTAAGTGGTAATTACTGAAGAGATATTTCGTCCTTCATCCTTGCCGAAAAACAGGAAAAACAAGATATTTCTTCATTGAGGGGAAGAGGATAAAGAAACCAGCAACTGTATAAAGTAACACAAGTAATGATATAGTACATACCGAGCGGGCCAGCGACTTGTTGACGATTGCTCTTAACGAAATCTACGAGAAGCTAGAAGGAAGATTCTTTAACCACTCGGGGGGGGTTTGAGGCCCCAAGGGAGTGCCTTTCTTGTCTTTCGAATCAACAGCAATGCAAGCTTCATTTAGTCTCTCTATTAGCTGCAAAGAGAAAAAACTCTTAGCTGCAAAGAAAAACTTTGTTAGCTGCAAGGAAAAAACTCGTAGCTGGAAAGAGAAACACTCGTAGCTGCAAAGAAAACCCACTCTGCTGCAAAGTAAACCCACTCTACTGCAAAGAAAACTCTCTCAAGCAAAGTGGGACTCTCTCTGAAGCGAAGAAAAAAGCGCTTTGCTGAAAAGAACTCTTAGCTGCAAAGAAAAACTTTGTTGCAAAGGAAAAGAAAAACTGATTCATAGAAAACCTCTTAGCTGCAACGAATAAGTAAATATTTGTAAGAGTTTGTAGAATTCATGAAAAAACAGCAGTGAAACATCCTGTCTTCCATTTGCTATCAAATCGCCTGTTTAAATATATATAAGAAACCAAGAAGAGAAAGACAACAAACACTATCTAATGATTCTTTTTCAGCAGTATGTTGCAAAGCGTTCTAAGAAGTTATGTAACAACATTAACCTAACCAAATGGAGTATAATCAGGTGTCAATAAAACTTATCACATCGGACAAAGGAATACAGTACAGGCAAAACCACAAAAAGGGTATCGTACACACCCTTCCCACATCAGCTTCTGCAGCTGGTGGGACGTCATCTCCGATGTCGATGACTGGAACAACTGAAGAGCCTTCCTCTTCTAATTTCTGCTTGGTACGATCTTCTATTCCTTCCTTCCTTTCTTTCTGGGTCATTCTGAACACCACCCAACTGTGTTACGCGTGGGTCTACGTCTTGTATACTGAAAGATTGAACGAAAATGTGCAATTTACATTAAGTTTCTGAGGTCGATATAGATAAAAATAATGTATATCACTTACCTCAACTTTACTCCGCCTGCACGTGTTGGAAGTTAAAAACCCACTCACAACTGTTCAAAACCCGATTTCTTGCCCCCTTTCTCCAAACCGCCACATACAAAAAGAAATCAACACCTACACTGGGAGCTCCCGCTATGCCTCTACAACTCAAAAATAAAGCAGTTCCGTCTCAAAACTCAACCAACTCGACAACTCCACACGCACTGCTCTTCATCCCCGAACGTCCGCCGAAAACTGTAAAAAACATCCTGTTCACAGTGTTGCCAAACCCTTCCGTGTTACCAGCTCCAAATAATACACAATCATATACGAAAACTATTGTCTCCACAAAACCACAATTTCAGCACTGCAATGTGCTTCTAAAGGTACTAATTACCGGGTGTGAGAATGTGACAAGTGGGTGCATCGGGGGGTTTGTCATGTGATGAAGTGGTGGGGGTAAACTATTTGTGGCTGTTGAGCCTCATGGCAGAAGAACCTTGCCCACTTACACTGTGAGCCTCATGGCAGAAGAACCTTGCCCACTTACACTGTGAGCCTCATGGCAGAAGAACCTTGCCCACTTACACTGTGGCTGACCAAATCAGTGTGGGAGGGAGTTGTGATAACCTTTTATCCCCAAGGAGCTGAGAGGAGTGTCCGAGGCATGTTTAGCTTCTAAAGCATGTGTGCTTAGGCTCGTTCAATCCCTTTTACAAAGGTGATAGAGGCTATTGTATGAATGTGACTGGTAATGTATTACCAGCAAAATGAAACTTTTTCTTTTAGAACTCACAAAATTCCAATCATGAAACAATACTAACATAAAAAATTCCACTTTCTTGAAATAATAAGCAAGAGCAAAGAGGGAAAAATCTAAACATGCATATCACTAACATTCAGCATCAAAAAGTAATGTTTTCACTATAGACATACTTGCAACTCTTAGGTTCTTCATACATGCTGACCAAAATTTGTGGGATTTTGGAGAGCCCAGGTAGAGTTTTGACAGCACTCTATGACAAAGCTTGCGTATTATCAGAACGATTAACTTAAGCCTCGAGTGTTTCCGTATATTGCTCAGCTAATGCATGGCTAATCCCGAAATGTACAGGAGTACACACAAAACCGTAAGATTAATCAAGAGAGATATAACAGCTATGCTAATGAGCTATGTATATCCATTCATTAAACTCATTCTAAAATGATATATCACACTAGTACAAACATAGTTCTAAAATATATTTAGAAGTAAATACAGATTTTTTTTTGCATATACCATATATCGAGAGCATTAACGCAATACGTCTACATGTTATGAATATCATAATTTTATTAATAAAGAGAAAAGTAGTACAGTATCACTAATAAGTATAATATACAAACCCAGAGGACTCCACAAGCTCGCCAACCTCATGATGAGATTCGAATTCGCTCATTTTGGTGTTCTTGCAATAGTCTTCCTGGAAAATTACATTTACATCAAAAAGCTTATATGCAGTTCTCTTAAACTTTGAAAGGAACTCACTACTTTATATTTAAGGCTTATTATCATGATAATCAGAGAAAATACGAATGCAACATAAAATGTACACGATAAAAACAACGAAGAAGATACAGAGCCCTTCACCACTTCCAACAACTATCACTAACCAGGACAACCAAATTACACCATCCTTAGCACGAAAAAAATCTGTTCCTACAACTCTCTCTCGCTCTTACTTCTTAACTTAACTTTAAGCTATATTTCTAAAAAAAAAAAAAAAAAATCTTAATTCCGAATAAATTTACAATATATTTTCTACATAAAAAACTTCTTGATCTTATAACATTAGCTTTTTATTAGTACTCTTCATGCCCACCAAATTTATACCCAAAATTCCAAACAATTGCATTGTTTAATGGTCTTTAACGTTGTTCATGATTAACCTAGTTCTCCTTTGACCGCAAATTTGGAACAAAATTTGGTAATAATGGATTAAACACTGGAATTTCTTAACTATCGAATTAACCAGTTAAATAAATAACCGTTGCCATTCATAATAGTCTTTTAACTGTACCAGTAAAGGGATTTTTTTCTTTGTTTTGCACCTGTCTCTTCTTTTTGACAATATATTCGTATAACTTAAATGACTAAGTTTAGCAAATATATATTTTTTTTTAATAGACCCATCGAAATTAACGTGATTATATACTGCCTCACCGTATTCCCTGCGTGTCGTAAAAGGCGACTGAAAGTGGACGGGGCGGGAGGACTGGGAATCCCCCCCCCTTGTACAATTCTCCTGTGAGGCTCATAGAAGAGGGAGAGTAGAGGGACTGCTCCCATACTGTGTCTTCTTTGATGTCGGCTACCCCATTACCAACTTTTAAGGGAAACAGCCTCGGTATGTGTGTGTGTATATACTGTTGCATTGAAATCACTGATCTGGAATGAAATACATATTGGGCCGAGTCCGGATTAAGGACCCTGAACCCAACGTCGAAATGACCTTTTAAAATGCTTAAACGATGGCAACATCATGATATATAAAGTAATTAATGTACAACTTGGATTCATTCTTGTCCTTGCCGACGATTATCATAGAAAAACAAAATTCACCCGAACGCAAAGTTATTTTTAGACAACACAAATTCGAAATCATAAAGTTACCCGAATTATATGCACAAAGGACGGTGGTCCTTCTTGAAATCGACCAATATATCACACAAAATGATGAAGTAAAAGCTGAAATCGAGAATCAGGACTCAGAATATAGAATAGAAGCAGTAATTAGAAAACCCAACAACAAAAATCTCCTCAAGATTAGATTTCAAAATACAAGTATGGCCAGAGCCGTCAAAAGCCGTGGACTCCGAAATATTATTTGGTGTGTTACCAGTGTTTAGGCAATAAAAATTTCTCAAAATCATGCGCTATTAAAAAATATTAGTTTTATAGAAGTAAAAATTTCCTACCATGGCCCATTCAAGCCCTGTGTTGCAGCAATTAAGTGTTAAATCTTTCATAAGAGAATTGTGCAAAATTTCGAGAAAAAAAATTGCCATTTTGATCATTTTATAAAACGAATATCCGGAAATATATGAAATCTTCAACACAGAAGTTGCATGACACGTGCGACTTGCGACTTTGGTGCGAAAGTGGTCTATAACTCCAAGTTTTATCCTGAAAATCTAAATGGCATGCCAGATTTTTCGTTATAGTAAGACTTTGAGTGGTATTATACTTCTATAATGGTGGCGTGACTGTTAGTAGCCGAATTATATCCGATAAACCCACATCGGAATTCGTGCAAAATGGTAAACAGAAGAAAAATGTAGTCATCCACAATACAATCGAAGCAGCTGAAGAAGAATTTTCCTTTTTACTTTAAACGTCATAAAGTGGGCACCGTGGCTGAGAGGTAAGGCACGTGAATGGCTCCTTAGGGCATGGGTTCGAGGTTTGCAACGGTCCGAGGTTAGAAAAGGCATTCAATCAGGGTAACGGTCGCACGGGCCATAATCAAAATGCTTAGCAAGCAAACACCGGCTAAGTCCTAAACACAGGAGACCGCAAATTTGAGCAAAAATGAAAAAAGCATGATTGAATTTGATGAAAATGACGTCAACTGTGCATGGAATTAAATCGAATAGACGACAAAAAGAACCAACGATGAATTTTATCCTAAAATTGAGAAAATTCAACTTGGCTTAAATATTCATTGAAAAAGTGAAAATGGAAAGCTCTTAATACTTTATATTTGGCATCACCCTAGCACACACTGGCCCACTTATCAACTTTTGAGGTAATTTAACATTTTAATATCGCACACTACTCCTAGCCAACATAGATGGTTAGGTTAGGTTAAGAATGATTAGGTTAGGTTATGAATGGTTAGGTTAAGAATTGTCACATTAGTATTCTATTCATAACCTAATCATTCTTTACCTAACCTAACCATCTATGTTGGCTAGGAATAGTGTGCGATATTAGAATGTTAAATTACCAGTTTTGAAATGATATGCTTCATTTACACTATTTAAAAAAGAAATATTGTCCATACGGTGAGAATATTCTCGCTGATGAGTTAGCAAAATGACTTTCCATAAACGATGAAAATTTTGACTCAATAATGGTTACTATTGTTATGCTAGAGTATGTTAATGACGATAGAGTTAAAGTAAAAAGAAAAAAGCTATATGAACGAGATCTACCACACTGCAGATTTTTAAGTTATTAACCCCATGCTGATCAAATTTTGATCAAATGTCGGAGCATATAAGCAAACACTAACAAAATACTAGAGTAAAAAGATTTTCAAAGAAAAGATGGCTGGTGGGAGTACCCGCCAAGACCGGTAACCGGCTAAAGTCTCGGCTATTTAAGGCAGAAAGAAAAAGAATCAAGTTATAAATTTTCAAACATAAAGTACTTGCGAAGCACTTGTGTCGATCATTAATCTAAACTTTCCATGATACGAGATATTAAATATATATATAAAACACTTGCTGTAAATCACTGAGATCTCGGGAACACTCACCACGAAGTACCAAAAATGGACAAAAGAAGGGATGTATATTTACTCTCACTGCTTATGGCCAAATGCTGAAGATATGGATTCAGAGACCCAAAATGTGATTCCGTGACGTCATCAGTTCACTCCTTTATCAACGTTTTTATTGGCTGTGCTACACAAGCACAGTGTTAGATGAATAATCATAGGTCGACAGAGTACAATAGTTAAAACATTAAAAAGATAAGATAAATAATTGATCGTTAGCTGATCGTTATATGCATATGTATGTATATATATATATATATATATATATATATATATATATATATATATATATATATATATATATATATATATATATATATATATATATATATATATATATATATATATATATATATATATATATATATATATATATATATATATGTATATGTATATGTATATGTATATGTATATGTATATGTATATGTATATGTATATGTATATGTATATGTATATGTATATGTATATGTATATGTATATGTATATGTATATATATATATATATATATATATATATATATATATATATATATATATATATATATATATATATATATATATATATATATATATATATATATATATATATATATATATATATATATGGAAGGAAAAGCCCATTAAATAAAACAACGAAAATATATATATATATATATATATATATATATATATATATATATATATATATATATATATATATATATATATATATATATATATATATATATATATATATATATATATATATATAGAGTACTTATTAATTTCGTGACCTAAGCTGGTCACTTTCGTTGTTTTATTTAATGGGCTTTTCCTTCCATTTTAGACTGTATGTTAACAGTTCAGTGTTATTAATATATATATATATATATATATATATATATATATATATATATATATATATATATATATATATATATATATATATATATATATATATATATATATATATATATATATATATATATATATATATATATATATATATATATATATATATATATATATATATATATATATATATATATATATATATATATATATATATATATATATATATATATATATATATATATATATATATATATATATATATATATATATATATATATATATATATATATATATATATATATATATATATATATATATATATATATATATATATATATATATATATATATATATATATATATATATATATATATATATATATATATAGTATATATATATATATATATATATATATATATATATATATATATATATATATATATATATATATATATATATATATATATATATATATATATATATATATATATATATATATATATATATATATATATATATATATATGATTACCTAAGTGTGTTTACGGGATAGAGCCCAAAGCTCGTATCTTCCCGTCTCCTGATCGGTTCCATTTTGTACTTAGTGATACTTAACATACCTGTCCTGAAAACTATGGATTGAGATAGCATTAACTATCATCGAAAGTGTGTGTGATTACCTAATTGTGATTACCTAATTGTGTTTACGGGAAAGAGCCCAAAGCTCGTATCTTCCCGTCTCCTGATCGGTTCCATTTTATACTTAGTGATACTTATCATACCTGTCCTTAAAACTATGGATTGAGATAGCATTAACTACCTCCTCGCTTAGCCAATTCCAATTATCAACTACTCTTACACTGAAAAAGTATTTCCTTACATCCTGCAAACAAGTTTTCTTACGAAGCTTCAAACTATGACCTCTAGTTCTAGAGCCAGCCATATCAAAATATCGATCCCTATCCACTCTATCATAGCCATGAAGGAATTTAAAGACTGTCACCATATCCCCCCTCACTCTTCTAGCTTCGAGTGATGGTAAGTCTAATTCCCTCAGCCTCTCATCATAACTGAGATTGCGTATTTCTGGCACCAGTTTTCGTGGCATGTCTTTGAACTTTTTCAAGCTTAGCTATGTGCTTTTTCAAGTGCGGATTCCAAAAGGGGGCTGCATATTCGAGTTTTGGCCTCACATAGGTTACATAAATATTTCTGAATATTTCCTTGTCCATGTGCCTGAAGGCTACCCTTACATTTGATAAGAATGCATATGCTGCCCTTACTATGCCATTTATATGTATTTCTGGAGACAAATCTGCCAGTATGTTTACTCCTAGATCTCTCTCATTTTCTGTCTCTTGAAGTTGTACTCCAGCCACCGAGTAGTCAAGCTTGGGCCTTCTTGCACTTGTACCCATTCTCATTACCTTACATTTTGAAGTATTGAATTTCATTAGCCACTTTTCTGACCACTCATGCAGATTATTTAGATCCTCCTGAAGTTCTCTACCATTGTTCTCGTTTTTTACTTTCTTCACAATCTTTGCATCATCTGCAAACATATTCATGAATGAATTTACAGACTCTGGTAGGTCATTTACATATACAAGGAACAAAAGTGGCCCTAAAACTGAACCCTGTGGAACTCCACTACTAACTCTTCTCCATTCAGACACTGAGTGTCTTACTCTAACCCTCTGTTCCCTTCCTTCTAAGTAAGTTTTTATCCATTCCAAAACATTTCCACCTATTCTAACCATTGATTGCAGCTTCCTAATAAGTCTCCCATGTGGAACAGTGTCAAACGCTTTCTGGAAGTCTAGGAATATGCAATCTGCCCAGCCCTCTCTTTCCTGTAAGATTTGTGGTGTGTGTGTGTGTGTGTGTGTGTGTGTGTGTGTGTGTGTGTGTGTGTGTGTGTGTGTGTGGGGTGTGTGTGTGTGTGGATGTGTGTCTGTGTGTGTGTGTATTTGTGTGTGTGTATTTGGAGTGTGTGTGTAGAGAGAGAGAGAGAGAGAGAGAGAGAGAGAGAGAGAGAGAGAGAGAGAGAGGAGAGAGAGAGAGAGAGAGAGAGAGAGAGAGAGAGGAGAGAGAGAGAGAGAGAGAGAGAGAGAGAGAGAATTTCTGCACTATATCCCTACATGTGCATTTCATTAAAAGCAATTCAATTCGTCACATTTAACCTAGATGTTCAGTGCAAGAAATAGCAGATCTTACCTTCTTCACGTAATGGTAATGAAGAAATAATGATAATGAAAATGTGACAGTAAATGAAAGCTAACAAACAAAGAGTGAATACAACAAGGAACATAAAACAACAACAACAACGACGAGAACCCGCTTGGAAAAGCAGTGTCTTTCCCAATGTACAAATGACAGACAAGTCCTTAAATTCGGAAATCTAAATTAAAACTAGGAGAGCCAAGTGCAGGCTTTAGCTTCAGAATAATCACTTATAAACTGATCACAAATCAAAATGAAAAATGATTTATTAACAAAGCAAATTTAAGTAACATAAAAAAGGTAGCAAGAAGCTGGTCATTCATCGAGAGCCAAATGCAGGCTTTAGCTTCAGATGAATCACTTATAGACTGTTCAAAAATCAAAATGAAAAGTGATTTATTAACAAAGCAAATATAAGTAACATAAGAATGTTAGCAAGAAGCTGGTCAATCATCGAGTGAGTTTGTCAAAGAGATATAAATGAACACAATGTTAACAGATAACTACCTCCCTTGGGTCATTCCTCCTGGCTATTGTGTTCTCTTGATAGCTATATCTCGCTACCGAAAAAAAAAGGAGAAAAAACTAATAAAAAGTCCTGCACATTTATTGCTTTCAACGCCCCGACAAATAAAGGAAAACAAAAGCGGATTCAAAGTGAGAAAAGTTCTGTAGAAATCTATAGAGTACATAGTTTCAGTGAAAGTCAGACAACTATCAAGACCTCAAAAGTTTCTGCCTTACTTTCTGAGTGGGAAATTTCAGTCTTAGCGCATAGCACTACTTTACACATTTAGAAATGGCTGAATGACATTACGAATCACATATTAGTGGGATGGAGGTCTTCAATCTCCGTGCATATGACCATATCAAAATCCTCAAGTTTTTTTTATCAATTAATCAAAGATTCTTCGTCCATAATTTATATTCGCATACACACAAACACACACACATACACACACACACACACACACACACACAACACACACACACACACACACACACACACACACACACACACACACACACACACACACAAATGCTGGAAAAGGTATAGGAGGAGAAAAAACATAAATGCCTGGCAAACCTACAAAAGAGCAAGAAATGACTACCTAAGTAAAAGGAGAGAGGCAGAGAGAGACTATGAGAGGGACATCGCCAGGAAGGCTAAAGAAAATCCCAAGCTTTTCCACAGCTTTATCAGAGGAAAACTGAAGGTAAAAGAACAGGTTTTAAGGCTAAAGAGAGCGGATGGAAGCATCACTGAGACGGATGAAGAGATCTGCAAAGAATTGAACAAGGAGTTTCAGTCAGTATTTACAGTAGAAAATACCCCACCCCCTCAGATTGCAGTGATAGAAGCTCAAGGGCCTGTATTAGAGAACATCAACCTTACAGCCACAGAGATATGCAAAGCGCTGATGGATTTAGATGTTCATAAAGCTACAGGTCCTGATGACATATCCCCTCATGTGCTTAAAAAATGCGCAAACACAATATCAGTGGCACTAAGTATCATATTTAAGGAGTCACTGGAGTCGGGGGAGATTCCAAGATGCTGGACACAAGCAAATGTGATACCTATCTTCAAAAAGGGAAGGAGGGATACGGCTCTGAACTATAGACCAGTTTCCTTGACCAGCATAGTTTGCAAAGTTATGGAGAAACTACCAAGGAAACATATCTCTCTTCACTTGGAATCCTTCAACTTTTTGTCAGTGAGGCAACATGGCTTCAGAGAAGGTAGATCAACAGTAACAAACTTATTAGAATTTTATGATGAGGTAAGCCAAATCTTTCAGGAAAGAGAGGGCTGGGCAGATTGCATATTCCTAGACTTCCAGAAAACGTTTGACACTGTTCCACATGGGAGACTTATTAGGAAGCTGCAATCAATGGCTAGAATAGGTGGAAATGTTTTGGAATGGATAAAAACTTACATAGAAGGAAGGGAACAGAGGGTTAGAGTAAGACACTCAGTGTCTGAATGGAGAAGAGTTAGTAGTGGAGTTCCACAGGGTTCAGTTTTAGGGCCACTTTTGTTCCTTGTATATGTAAATGACCTACCAGAGTCTGTAAATTCATTCATGAATATGTTTGCAGATGATGCAAAGATTGTGAAGAAAGTAAAAAACGAGAACAATGGTAGAGAACTTCAGGAGGATCTAAATAATCTGCATGAGTGGTCAGAAAAGTGGCTAATGAAATTCAATACTTCAAAATGTAAGGTAATGAGAATGGGTACAAGTGCAAGAAGGCCCAAGCTTGACTACTCGGTGGCTGGAGTACAACTTCAAGAGACAGAAAATGAGAGAGATCTAGGAGTAAACATACTGGCAGATTTGTCTCCAGAAATACATATAAATGGCATAGTAAGGGCAGCATATGCATTCTTATCAAATGTAAGGGTAGCCTTCAGGCACATGGACAAGGAAATGTTCAGAAATATTTATGTAACCTATGTGAGGCCAAAACTCGAATATGCAGCCCCCTTTTGGAATCCGCACTTGAAAAAGCACATAGCTAAGCTTGAAAAAGTTCAAAGACATGCCACGAAACTGGTGCAGAAATACGCAATCTCAGTTATGATGAGAGGCTGAGGGAATTAGACTTACCATCACTCGAAGCTAGAAGAGTGAGGGGGGATATGGTGACAGTCTTTAAATTCCTTCATGGTTATGATAGAGTGGATAGGGATCGATATTTTGATATGGTTGGCTCTAGAACTAGAGGTCATACTTTGAAGCTTCGTAAGAAA
>JAXCGZ010021579.1:25000-39258 GCA_037179515.1 Halocaridina rubra
CAGACATTACATGAATTCATACAAATAATGCTTCAAATGGATACAAAACCAAGAATTGAACATGGTTTACAGGGAGGTGTACATATTGATAAAACATTGCTGCATACTAACACACAACTCACAGTATGGCAGCACAGAGTACATTATATGCAAAAGTAAAGCTCAGAGAAACGCAGAATGCACAAACAGAATTATACAGCAACATACAGAAAATATATGTATAATGCAATATAATTAATGGCCACCAAAGTGAGGATAACGAGCAAGAATAACATCAAGGTTGTCATCATTAAGTAAAAATGAGCAGATCTGTATTAAGTTCTGACCTCGTGGTAAAACATCTCTCACTGTGGGGCACTGAAGACAATAGTGGTCAAGAGTGTTAGCATTAGGACGGTCGCATAATTTACAGGAGGTGTACTGTGGCATATCTAGAGTCTGGGAGACCTGCCATAAAGGCCGATACCCCATTCTGAGCCGAGCACTAACTACATTGTTTTTCCGCACCATTAACCCGCGTCTGCGATACTTGTAGCGACTGTGAAGAAAGTGATCATGGTGCTGTATGGACACACTGTTGGCCCTCTCCGTGTCCCTGCACTGGACCGTCATGGCAAACCCAGCTGAGTAGATGATGTTACGTAGGCATCGGAGGAAGGGCTCAGCGTCCACAGCGTGCCCATCCAGCATACAGGCCGCCTTGGCAAGACGATCCGCTGTGTCGTTGCCAGTCAGCCCAATGTGGGATGGAGTCCAAACAAATGACACAACAAGAGAAGCATCCCGAGCGGCCGCGAGGCGACATAGTATATATCCCACAGCACGGCCACAGATAGGTCTTGGCGAGGATAGGGCTTGTAGGGCCGATTGGGAGTCACAAATTATTACCCCATTCACTCGTCGTTGAACAAGGAGAGTCACGGCATCCAAGATGGCATTCTGTTCACAGTAGGTGGAGCTCGACGAGGTGGGTAGTCTACGGCCAATCCATGAATCAGCCGGCACAGGCGGCTCCATGGTGGGGGAAAACACAGCACATGCCATCCTCCCATCTGCTTGCACAGAACCATCAACATAGACGTGGTGTGCTGCAGGGACAGACGTGGATACATCAGCGATAGTCTCCAGAGCTAACTGTCTCTGCAAGGGGGGATAGACATCCTTCGAGGTCGGTGTATATGTGACAGCGGGGAGGGGGACACGCCAGGGTGGTAAATCTGAGACAGCCGCCTGCACTGGCAGGTCGATGTCAAGGCCACGGAGAATGTCACTCACCACCCTGATAAGGTTATGACCTCCTGCTCGAAGTGGGAGCCTGGGTGCGTCTGGATCCAGGGACGTCCTCATGACAGCAGAGAAGTACGGAGCAAGAAAGGGGTAGTGAAGACACTTAACAGTAAAATAGGACACATTGGCATAAATCCTCTCCACAAGAGGGGGCAAGTTGAGCTCCAACTGCATACTCACAATACGGGTAGAGAGAGAACATCCCAAGATAAATCTCATGACTCGATTCTGGAACTTTTCAAGTGGCTCGAGAGCTGGTCTAGGAAGTTGACACAAGGCAGGAGACAGATAGTCAACCACTGACCGAAGTAGTAGGATGTAGAGGGTCCTCGCCACTGGGATGGAGACTCCTGCAGCATTGTTGGCAAGCCACTTGACAGGTGCAAAGCGGGGCTCCAGACGGTCAAGAAGGCTCTTCACAAAGGGATGAATTCGTTGACGTGCAGGTATAGCTGGGGTGATCCGGACGGGTGCACCTAAATACGTGTACTGTGTGCAGTGAGGGATGACATTACCACCCATGGCGAATGCGGGCAGTGCTCTGCAGTTGCGTGAAGTAAAAATCCTGCTTTTTTCTGGGGAGATAATAAGGCCACAGGAGGTAAAAGACACGTAAAAATCATGGAGCATGTGCTGAAGGTCGTGAGTTGAGGTCGTGTGGATGCATATGTCGTCCGCATAGCAGGTAACTGTAGTACCGGGGATGACAGGAAGGAGGGAGAGTAGACGATGCGTAAGGATATTGAATAGAAAAGGACTTAGCACACCCCCCTGAGGAGTACCCAGTTCAAACCGTTCATAGGAGCTATACGACCCTTTAAAAAGGACTCTTGATGTTCTGTTGCAGAGATATCCCCGTATCCATTTCAGTATGTTCCCCCGAACTCCAAAGTCCACCAGCTGGTCAAGAATAATTTCCTTGTTGGCTATATCGAAGGCAGATTTGAGGTCTAGGAAGGCGACCACACTGGTGGGAGAAAGACGGGTGTAGAGTTCAGCGAGGCAGTGATGTGTGCTCCGTTGTGGGAGGAAACCATAAAGACTGGGGGAGAGTTTATCCTGTAGACGGTGCATGAGCCGGGCAAGAAGGATGCATTCAAACACTTTGCTGAAGCAGGAGGAGAGAGAGAGAGAGAGAGAGAGAGAGAGAGAGAGAGAGAGAGAGAGAGAGAGAGAGAGAGAGAAGAGAGAGAGAGAGAGAGAGAGAGAGAGATAGAGAGAGAGAGTAAAATGGATCTATAGACTCAAGTCCTTAAGGTAGAGTTTACTGACCTTTTGTCAAGAGGCTTAATAACCATTTCCCTTGGACCATAAGTGGTTGGTTGTATGTAGAATTGAAAGCTGGATAATAAACATTATTTCGTGCATCAAATCATGCAAATAATAACGGGAGATGTTGCACACATGCCTTTCACATCTTATTTTAAGGAGAATATATGTAAAGAGACGAAATAGAACTGTCACATGAAAAGTTCTTTTGCCACTTAAAGGATTATTGTCACCTGACGTAAGAGTTATTAGTTCTTAAAACATTCGATAGAGGGGAGCGCTATGCAAGACACGGAAAGAAATGCTCTTGGAAAGGAAGTGGGTTCGCTTCTCAAATGTTATCTTCAAGCGCTCAATAGATCTTAAATATCATCGATGAAATCCTTCTCTTACACAATTAAATTACGAAACTTTTATCTATCAGCTGCACTTACTCGGAGACCTCAGAAACATTTCATTTATTGTCAGTAGATATTTGTTTTCGAGTTCACACCCACTTTTTACAGTGGCCTGACCCAAAATCAATTCTATCAGAGAGAACTAGGGCGATTCTATTCCAGTTTGACAGGTATTTACCGTTCTCGTTTATGCAGAAAAACGTTATAGAAGTATATACGAAAGCCTTATAAACCAGTGTAGTATATAAAAAGAGAATATGATTTTTCTTATTGATGCTTAGACATATTTCAGAATTATATTAATCATTTCGAATATAATTAGTTAATATTGATTTCCGACTTTACACCCCCCCCCCCGTATTCGCAAATACATTCATACCCAAAGGAAAGTCCACCCCCCCCACCTCTGAATTGTCAATTAATGACCAATTAATCGGTCGTTTGAAGCTCCGCATTTAGAGACCCGAGACTTTGCCCCCTTTCACCCCCTAAACAAGGGAGCATCATACCTTCACCCTACATCCCATATTAGTCATGAGGGGCCCCAATCAACCCCAAGAATACAACATCCCAGAATATTCCCAATGATCCCATATGAATGCTAGAAATACGTTGACAGTGTGTCTTTTTATAGCAAATAAAGTTTTGCAAATTTGTTTTCAATATTCTTACTCAAATGTATTCATAAATTTACCATTAAGAACTCTCTTTCCCTATATATCTATCTATTAATCTCTCTAACTATCTCTCTATGTATATATAAATATATAAATATATATATATATATATATATATATATATATATATATATATATATATATATATATATATATATATATATATATATATATATATATATATATATATGAGAGAGAGAGAGAGAGAGAGAGAGAGAGAGAGAGAGAGAGAGAGAGAGAGAGAGAGAGAGAGAGAGAGAGATAGATAGATAGATAAACAAAGAGAGAGATAAAGAGAGAAAGGAAGAGAGAGTAAAATGTGGTGATTAATATATATATATATATATATATATATATATATATATATATATATATATATATATATATATATATATATATATATATATATATATATATAATATATATATATATTTATATATATATATATATCTATATATATGTATACATATATATATTGTTTGTTCCGCTTTTACGTCACGGACTCTCTTTTCTACCAAGGGCTAGGAAGGTTGCCTTCTTGAGAAGGACTTGTTTTGGCAGATGTAGTCGTCACCTTGAGTGCATGCCCTTGCTAATCTCAGGCCGTGACGGAGCGCGAACCCTCGACCTGACGCCTCAGAATCGCGGACGCTACCGCTTGAGCCACGGTGACTATCTATCTCTCTCTCTCTCTCTCTCTCTCTCTCTCTCTTTCTCTCTCTCTATATATATATATATATATATATATATATATATATATATATATATATATATATATATATATATATATATATATATATATATATATATATATATATACTGTATATCTGTATTTGTGTGCGTGTGTGTAATTACCTAATTGTGCTTACGGGAAAGATCCCCATGCTCGCAACTCCCTTTCTCATGGTTGGTTCCATTTTTGAACTTAGTGATAGTCATCATACTTGTCCTTAAAACTAGGGATTGAGTAAGCATTAACTACCTCTCCGCTTAGGTAATGCAGTCACTAACGACTCTTACACTAAAAAAGTACTTCCTTACATCATGCAAAGAAGTTTTCTTACGAAGCTTCAAACTATGACCTCAAGTTCTAGTGCCAACCATATTGAAATATCGATCCCTATCCATTCTGTCATAACCATGAAGGAATTTAAAAACCGTCACCATACCACCCTCATTCTTCTAGCTTCGAGTAATGGTAAGTCTAATTCCCTCAGCCTCTCCCTATGACTGAGATTGCATATTTCTGGCACCAGTTTCGTTGCATGTTTTTGAACGTTTTCTAAAGTGTGGATTCCAAAAGGGGGCTACTTATTCAAGCTTTGGCCTGACATAGGTTACATAAATATTTCTGAACATATCCTTGTCCATGTGCCTGAAGGCTACTTTTACATTTGCTAAGAACAAACAAACAAACAAACATATGTTTCCATTTTTGTACAATGGTTATTCTTCTATAATCAAGAGTAACTTAAAAGTAGACATGTAACTGAACTAATAAGTAAGAGGGTAATACATACAATTAAATTAAATGCAGCTTTCCTAGAAAATAATAATGCTGTAATGAAAATGTTAATAATAATCTTAATAATAAAGTAGTAATAATAACAGTCGATACAGTATCGTTATTATCGGCATCATCACCTTACTTGTTTCCTTACAATGAGAATAATTAGTTCTCAATTTAGAGAACAGAGAAGTCAATATCAGTTTACATATAGAGAGGTCAGTGTTAAGGGAAAAAGCATTAAATCATGTAGTTTAGCTTATGTGTGAGCAGCAATTATTTGTCCAAAAGAAAACTATATTGTTTGCTTTTGAAAACTGCGAAAGAGGATGCATTTTTAAGATGCTCTGGAATATTGTTCCACAGTGTTGGCCCTTTAATAGTGATCATCTTTGAACTTGCTTCTGTGTTTGTTCTCTGAATAAAGAGCTCACTGCTCTGTCTTGTGTTGGTTCCCCTTATATCCCTGGCTGTTTTTAAATCAAATAGCCAGCTAGAATAATGATGGTCCAAATTTTTTATATAAAAGCATAAATAGCATATGAGACCTTGTTTTCTGCCCACAGCCACCCATGTTTATAGAGAGCTGGTGTGATGTGGTCATATTTTCTAATTCCTCCCAGGGCAACTCGAGCTGCAAAATTAATAAGCAAGCTTCTGTATTCTGTTTAGCTGAGTCTTAGTGGTAGTAATAAATGTGACTTAGGGGTAGAGATTCAACAACAGTTATTCGAGTGGTAGTCTCAAAATTGTCTTTTATACGTGATAAATACATTAATGTTCTTGTAACCTTTTTTGCATACTTTATCTATATGGGAATCAAACAACATGTAGTTATCAAAGTGAATTCCTAGGTTTTTTACTCTTTTGCTAGGTGTAATGCTATTGCCGCAAAAATTATTTGTTGTGTTTTCTGGAGTTTGTGCTATATGGAATCTTGAACCAATAAACATGCATTGTGTTTTACTTTCGTTAATTAGCAGGCCAATTTCTTGAAAAAAAGTTTTAATTTTTGACAGAGTGTTTTCTGCTCTTAAGGTTACCTATGAGATATCATTAATATCACCACTAAGGAGTAGTTGAGTGTCATCTGCATATTGCACGACTAGACAGTCAGAAATGAAAGAAGATAGATCATTTACGTAAATGGAGACGAGGATATGACCAAGTACTGACCCCTGTGGAATACCAAATGATACATTTTTTTGACACAGATAACGTTGTTAAGACAGATAGACTGTTTGCTATTAGACAGATACTCTCTAAACCAGCTCGGATCAATATTTAGGTTAGTACATTTATTAATAAGAATTTCATGGTTTACACTGTCAAAGGCTTTTGATATGTCTACTAATACGAGCAAAGAGATTTTTTTCATATCTATATTATTATAGATACTATTCGTAACTTTGAGCAGTGCAGTTTCCGTCGGTCTGAAACCATGTTGGTTAATAGCTAATAGAGAGCATATGCTGCGCTTATTTGTATGCATTTTAGGAGACAAATCTGCCAGTATGTATATTCTTAGGTCTCTCTCTTTCTCTGTCTCTTGAACTTCTGCTCTTGCTATTGAGTATTCAAGCTTGGGCCTTCTCGCACTTGTACCCATTCTCATTACCTTGCATTTAAAAGTACTGAATTTCATTAGCCACTTTTCTGACTAGTTAGATCTTTCTGAAGTTCTCTACCATTGTTCTCGTCGCTTACTCTCTTCACATGCATGTATGTATTTAAGAATGTATGTATATATGTATGTATGAATTTATGTATGTACGTACGCACATAATTCATATATATAAGGAAAGGTGAAATTATACAAACTTAATGAAAGGGTTATTATTATTCAAAATCCTGTGCATGTATGTTTTGAAAGAATCTTTTGTAATGCCCCTTGGGAGAAGATTCTTCCCCACTTATGCTGTTGGTGACCCTAAGCGGGGTTATGTGGAAATTGCGAAAGCTCTTTATCCCCAAGGAACTAAGAGGTGACATCGAGGCGTACTAACTATCTTCTGGTGAATGCGTGTGTATAGATTCGGCCACCTTCTTTGCATGAAAGTTTGCAGTCATTTTGTATATATATATATATATATATATATATATATATATATATATATATATATATATATATATATATATATATATATATATATATATATAGATAGATAGATAGATAGATAGATAGATAGATAGATAGATAGATAGATAGATAGATAGATAGACAGACAGACAGACAGACAGACAGACAGACAGACAGACAGACAGACAGACAGACAGACAGACAGACAGACAGACAGACAGACAGACAGACAGACAGACAGACAGACAGAGAGAGAGAGAGAGAGAGAGAGAGAGAGAGAGAGAGAGAGAGAGAGAGAGAGAGAGAGAGAGAGAGAGAGAGAGAGAGAGAGAGAGAGAGAGATAGATAGATAGATAGATAGATAGATAGATAGATAACAAGTTAAATAAATAGAAAGATATGAGGCATTAAGTCGAGGGTTCGTTGACCGCCACGGTGTAAATCTCGGAAGGGCATGCACTCAGGCTAACGAGTGCTCCTGTCAAAACCAAAGTTCTTCGCAAAAAGGCACCGTCCTAACCCTTAGTAGAAAAGGGAGTTAATGACTTAAAACCGATCACATCATGAGCTCCACTTACGCATTCAAAGAAGAACCATAAAACACAGAGATATTACCACTTCAGTGTGTGTATATATATAATATATATATATATATATATATATATATATATATATATATATATATATATATATATATATATATATAGCCATGCATACATTAGATATTAGTAAAGTATTTAATTTTTTTTTACGTAATCAGTGCAAGTAATTAAAATTAAATATTGTATAACAAATGACGGATGACAGAAGGGCTCTCAGGGAGTCAAAGAATATGAGAAAATTTTTCCTAGCACTAAGGACATGTTCAGATACATATGTTTATGCACGTATATACACCATCCCATAAAAGAGAGAGAAAGAGAGATTTTTTTTCTGTGAAAGAGACACGAGTACATAAACCTATGCCAGTATGCACACGTACATACAAACAATTTCCAGTATGCACACGTACGTACATGTATGCCTGCTTTCACATACATACATACATACGTATGGAATCTAAGATATATATTGTCCTTTACCTATGCACCATCTTATCATGGGATAGAGAGATTTTGCAGTCTTTTCCTTTTCTTTTCGTTTTTCATTTTAATTTCTGTACATGAGAGAGAGAGAGAGAGAGAGAGAGAGAGAGAGAGAGAGGAGAGAGAGAGAGAGAGAGAGAGAGAGAGAGAGAGAGAGAGAGAGAGAGAGAGAGAGAGAGAGAGAGAGAGAGAGAGAGAGAGAGAGAGATAAAATCATTTAGATATGCTTAGATAAGGAAAAAAATAAATTTTCAGTGTTAAGTATGCACATAAGTTTAGGATATCAGTTATTTGGGTCTGAAAAATGCACGCAACGTTCAAAATAGCTCAGACCCAGAGGTCTGAAATCCTTAAGCTTTTGTGTATTCTTTAATGTAATGTACTAAAGTGTTATCCCCCTTCACACTCACATAAATGTCATTTTGAGTGTTCTGGGTGCAATCTATCAGTTTTCTCGCCATTCACCTCCCATATATTTCTATAACCAAGTCTTTTACGGGAAACAACTCTATCACAGTCACCTGTAAGCATTCTGTCTATGCTGTATTTTTGTGTCAGCTTCCCGAATTCTCCGTAATGTTGGAGCAAATATCTGTTTACGTGTTGTGTGAGTGTAGAAAGTTCTTGCTCTTCCATAATCTCATTGTTTTGAACTGAGACAGTATGGTTATAGATTCAGACTCTGAACTCTCAGTTGCCATTTTTCCAAGCCTGTCAGCTTTTTCATTACCCATTACCCAAACATAATAAACTCTTGCATGAAGAGAGAGAGAGAGAGAGAGAGAGAGAGAGAGAGAGAGAGAGAGAGAGAGAGAGAGAGAGAGAGAGAGAGAGAGAGAGAGAGAGAGAGAGAGAGAGAGAGAGCTATAAGGAAAGTCCTTTTTCTACAAGCAAATTAGGCAGATTTGTTTTGGGATAAATCTTTTGGCCCATAAACTTATGCATTTGTATTCGAGTACATGAAATGTGATTAAAAAGGCTGTAACACTCCCTAGAATAACGTTAGAGTAAAATGTCCTTTAGGTCTCTTGTTATTAAAAGCTTAATTTACCTGAGGCTTTGATTATAAAGGCTTACGTCCATTACACCACAAGAGAGGAATCTCATAGATACGAAATGATTAAAATTATATATGATCAGTAGTGCATAGTACAAATAATATAATAGATTTTGCAAACACAAAACAGTACATTGCATTTCATTACTCCAATCAGGATATCAAACAGTGGTAGCAGAAGGACTATTTTTCTTGGTATTTCATTACTATTTCCTTGAATAGTTTCAGTGGTAAGAAATATTTCTAAAACATGTAGACAAGATGGCAGCACAGTGCAATCAACTGGAATATACATTAGATTAAAAATATAAGCGATAGACTGCAGAGGAATTCAGAAAAGACAGTAAAATACTTTTATTTTATATTTAGCAGTTGGTTATATAAGCGTTGCTGAGGTATGTATTTTTTTTTTATGTCTGTCGAAGGAACGAAAGGATATTCAAGTTGGAGAGAGTTTATTTTTACTTTTTAATGCTCACTTGTACTAATTTTATTAGTACATAATTTCCCCTTACTCTTTCTGATGTACAGAGTACTCTCTCAAATTACATACCGTTTGTTGTGGTTGTGGTTGGATGCGCTCTTAAAATATCGAAATATTACTCACATTGAATATCTGTTTTACAATTTTTATTTTAATGTCTAATGAGAATATTTCTACCTAAGAATATCTTTTGTATTATTTAAAAATTTGGAGTTCTAATATCTTTTTCTGAGAAATAATAGTTATTGTAGTATGGTGGAAAGCGGTATTTGGCACGAGCACAATGACGCAATATGGAGAGCAGCAATGCATTCCTACTCACTCACTCACTCACTCTGCCACTCTGCATTATGTTGAGTGCATCATTGGAGGCTCGGGTATAGGCACTGTGGAACTGCAGCACCCCCTGTTCTTTCACTATGCTTTTGCATTATATAATCCTTTATAAGTCTAATGTATAAGTTTTCTCTTTATATGTTTGTTTCGTTTTACACAGTATCAAAATAATGGCTAAACATTTTCTTGATCAGCAGCAAACCCACACACACTCATTTTAGCTACGAGCCACCACTGATTTTCATATATATATATATATATATATATATATATATATATATATATATATATATATATATATATATATATATATATATATATATATATATATGTATTATCATATAGCGCCTTGGAAAATATGCTTATAGAAATATATGATTATATCTCAATTCAGGAGAGAGAGAGAGAGAGAGAGAGAGAGAGAGAGGAGAGAGAGAGAGAGAGAGAGAGAGAGTATCTCCTCATTAATTGTTTGCTTTTTCTCTCTTCCTCCCCCAAGCCCCCCTCTAATCTCAGTATGGAGAGCTGTGAAGACTTGGTGTTGAATTCCCATAGACCCACATCAGGTATCCTAGCCCTTAGTAGAAAAAGGAGTTCATGACGTAAAACCGAATCCAGGTATGAGTGTCAGTGTCTGTAACACCTTTGACACGACAGTATTAGAGCATACATCTACCACAGCACTTGAAAGTGCTCTTAAATCAGAGAATGAACATTTGAAAGAGGAACTCGAAAATAACTGTTTAGCAAATGCGGAAAAAATCTCTTTTGAACTGGAAATTTAAAAACTTCAACGTGATCTTTAAGATGCCTTATTTGAAAATGAGAGAAAGACTGCTCTTGAAAAGCTTGAAATTGAAAGGTCTGAAAAAGAACAGTTCATTGCAGGAGAAAAATATATAAAAATCTTAGCAGAAAAAAAACAAAATGCTTAGCTCTTTTACAGCTGATATTGAGACAAAATCTCGTATTGATGACATGGAGCAAATTATTGTAAAGTTACAGAATGAAAAGGAAGAAATGGTACTAAATCAGAGTAATCATGAAATCATGTCACAAAAATGTCGTGATTTAGAGGAAGGGATAGTGAACTGTAGAGAAAAGCTGGCAGATTTGGGATCTGATAGCTCTTCAAAGGCAATTGTAGGAAGTACCCAGAGTGGCAATTCTGAGATAATACATGCATACGAGGAAAAACTTGATATTCTCATTGCAGAAAAGGAAGTGCTTAATACGCAGCTTAAAAATGCAGTCAAGAAAGTAAAATCTCTTGAGGGAGAGTTACAGAGGACCTTACTAGAGTTAGAGACTGTAAAGGAACAATGCACTAAGTTGGATGCTGAGATGGATGACATAGTTGAGCATTACAGGCGAGAAATGGATGAAAAGAGAGAAGTCATTGCATCTTTGATTTAGGATTGTAAACATCTTGAGTTGGAACTCTCTGAAACAAAGGATAAAATCAGACAGTCACACATTTTATTACAGAGTTCAATGAATGAGCCTGCAGATGCAAAGCAATGTTGCGAGGAAACTGCAAAGCTGAATGAAATAATCAAAACCTTGAAAGCAGAATTAGATGTCAAGCAAAGTGAGGTCTTGACGAAGCAAAAACAATGTGCTGAGCTGAATAATGAAATGGACGAAAGTGTGGAACATTATAAGAATGATAGATGCAGGTATTGTGGCTTATTGGATGAGGCTTCATTGAAGTATGAGAGGCTTACACAAGAACTGTTGAAAACCAAGTCATATCTTCTCGAAATTCGCAGTAGGGAAGAAGTTCCATTGGATAACTCTGGTATAGTGAACTGTGCTGAGCATAACTTGAAGGAACTACTTAACAGCAAAACAAAGGAAGTTCTAGGACTGAAACAGGCAAATGCTTCATTGCAAGAAGAAGTGGAAGCTGTTAAGTTTCAACATCAGGAGTTGAAAGAAAAGTTCACAGAAATGAAAAAGAAATGCAAAAGCTTGGAAGACTGTAAAGTCAGCTTACAAGAAGTCAAATTAGGCAGCTCCACAATGGATAATCTTTTAGAAAAGTTAGGAGACCTCGAGAAATTCAAAAATATTTGGATGGAAGAAAAAGAGTCTTTGTTGAAGACCATTAAAAACTACAAAAATGAAACTGAGGTTTTAAAATCATCTTGAACTGACCAAAATGCTGGTAAGCAAATAAGCAGCCATCTGCATAAAGTCAGAACACTTGAAGCTAAATTGAAAGTGCAAACAGAAGCCTTTGAACATGCAGCAGGTGAATGGGCAGAATGGACGCAAGGGTACAGAAGACAATTTGAGAAATGCGAAAAAGCTGAAGGAAAGCCTTGCCAATGCTGAAATGATCACTGGACAGATGAAATCTGAATATGAAGACAGACTCAAGTTGGAAACATCAAAGAGTAGAGGAAAGAGTCGAATATCTACTGCAGCTAGCTGAGCTCACATGTCAATATGAAAAGCTCGCAGAACACCTTGACACTCTTCATGAAACAAAGGGAGTTA
Source organism: Halocaridina rubra (assembly GCA_037179515.1). Lineage (NCBI taxonomy): Eukaryota > Metazoa > Arthropoda > Malacostraca > Decapoda > Atyidae > Halocaridina > Halocaridina rubra. The sequence continues at coordinate 37,686 of JAXCGZ010021579.1, forward strand.
TATCCACCGTTGAGACATTTACAGTAGAGTTAAATGCAATGAAGGAAAAAAAAAGCTGCCAAAAGAGAGGGAGATATGATTAATGAAAGTTATGATTTTTTGGAGAGGAAATTTGATACGTTGAAAGCCGAATACGAAACTTTAGAAAACCAGAAGACAATGACAGTCACATGCGATGCTGGAAGAGCTGAATTGCTGAAAAAGTAAGTTACTCTACTGGTCTTTTTCATCTTTTTGGATTACCCTTTAATAAATATTAAATGACAGCTTTTGAAGTTGCTGGTTTTGCCTCATACATGCATGCTACACATCTTTCGTTATTTTGTGATATTATACTTTCTACTGTTAGTAGCAGGTTTCATATATTATTATAATTTGATACCAGTACGTTTTTTGACAGCAAATTGTTGACAAATTTTTCCAGTAAAAATAATCGATCACAAGAAGAATTTGCTTCGCTGAAGAAATCGATTGATTTGAAAGCTCAAAAAGCATCTGATGGTAAGTTATTTGCATCTAGTTTTTAATTTCGTATAACTTTATATGGAAAGCATTTTGTTTTTAACAAAACTTTTTTCATGTAAATACATAATAATGCTCTTAATACAAAGTAACAAATATCGCTCTTTTTAAGGAATTTTACGATAATTCTCTAAAAGCTTTTTTTTTTTTTTAAGAGTGTGACACCGGGACAGGCAGAAACTGTCCTCATCAACAAAGGCCCGGGCACGATAAAATACCGAGACGAAGGAAAAGAAAAAGGTTAAGGGCAAGGCAAAGATGAGGTAATGTCACACAAAGGAAAACGACAGACAGAAAAAAACAGTCAAAGTAAAGAGGACCCAGAGATATGGAGGACTAGGCTCTGAGATGACGATAGATCTGCTTTTAGAAGGATGAAAGGTCATAAGAATTAGGAAAGACACAAGGAGGAAGAGAGTTCCAGAGTCTGGAGGTAGATGGGAAGAAGCAGTCGCTGCACCGACCAATCCGCGAGCTACAAATCTCCACACAGTACCTGTGAGATGAGGCCGATTGGCGAGTGTTACGCGGCCTCGGCAGTGGAGGAGGGATGCAACTCGCCAACTCATCAGAGCAGCGATGGAAGTAGTAGCGATAGAAAAGATAAAGGGAAGATACCTTACGGCAAAGAGAGAAAGAATCCAGGTTAGAAGTAAGAGAAGGATCATTAATGAGTCTGACTGCCTTAGACTCAACCCTATCAAGAAGATAAGTAAAGGAAACAGCACCCCAGATGTGTGAGCAGTATTCTAAGCAGGGGCGGATAAGACCTTTGTAAATTTTAAGTAACTGCAATGAGGAAAAGTAATAACGAAAACGAAACAAAACCCCCAATTTTTTGGATGAAGATTTAGACATTTGGATTATGTGATTCCTCCAAGACAAGTTACAGGCTATATGGATTCCTAATATATTGATAGAGTTAAGAGGGTAAATTTCATTAGTTTCGAAGACAATAGGGTTATCAGGAGGAGAAGAAGATAAAGAGATAGCCAGAAACTGTGTCTTGGAGGCATTGAATTTAACTAAATTTTGAGTGCCCTATTCAGAT
>JAXCGZ010021580.1:0-27500 GCA_037179515.1 Halocaridina rubra
TATATATATATATAAATATAAATATATATATATATATATATATATATATATATATATATATATATATATATATATATATATATATATATATATATATATATATATATATATATATATATATATATATATATATATATATATAAAGTCACAATTAGGCCCAATCCAAATAAGGGTGGACACAAACATTGTAGCTACAAGGGGGATTAAAGTTTGATGCCCTTTTCTAACATGCCGCGGTAGGATTGAACCTTTGTTGGTGAGGCTTGTCACTTCCAGAATCCCACACTCTATCACTGAGCTACCGCAGCCCTTGCTAGGTATATATATATATATATATATATATATATATATATATATATATATATATATATATATATATATATATATATATATATATATATATATATATATATATATATATATATATATATATATATATATATATATATATATATATATATATATATATATATATAGATATATATATATATATATATATATATATATATATATATATATATATATATATATATATATATATATATATATATATATATATATATATATATATATATATATATATATATATATATATATATATATATATATATATATATATATATATATATATATATATATATAGTCACAATTAGGCCCAATCCAAATGAGGGTGGACACAAACATTGTAGCTACAAGAGGGATTAAAGTTGGATGCCCTTTTCTAACATGCCGCGGTAGGATTGAACCTTTATTGGTGAGGCTTGTCACTTCCAGAATCGCACACTCTACCACTGAGCTACCGCAGCCCTTGCTAGGTGTATATGTATATATATATATATATATATATATATATATATATATATATATATATATATATATATATATATATATATATATATATATATATATATATATATATATATATATATATATATATATATATATATATATATATATATATATATATATATATATATATATATATATATATATATATATATATATATATATATATATATATATATATATATATATATTATATATATATATATATATATATATATATATATATATATATATATATATATATATATATATATATATATATATATATATATATATATATATATATATATATATATTATAGCCAACCCAAAAGACCGGCATTTCCTAAAATGTGCCACGCTGCTCTATACACCCAAATTCACCTTATTAAGGTATGTAAGGCTTCAAATTTGAGTCCGGTTAGGGATAATTGCATACCCACTGCTGCTCTAATACAAAAAAATGTTGCATATAAAAAGCTTTCAACTATATATCACATATAAAAAGTTTTAAAGAGCCTATATATTACATATATAAAGCTTTAAATAGCCTATATGTTTCATATAATAAGCTTTAAGTTCCCTATATATTACATATAAAAAGTTTTAAAGAGCCTATATGTTACATATATAAACTTATATAGAGCCTACAGTATATATAACAAAAAAAACTTTAAATAACTAATATATTACATATTAAAGGCTTTAAATAGCCTCTATGTTGCTTATGAAAAGCTTTTATAACCTATATAATACATATAAAAAAACTTTTAATGACCTAAATATTACATATACAAACACTTTAGATTTCCTATATGTTAAATATAAAAAGCTTACATGAGCATATGCCTCTCTCCACTCCCTGACGGTTTTGTTTTCTTGCATGACTGACTCTTCTTCTCCAAAATATTTGTAGGAGAGCGAGATGTGCCCTTTGAGGGCTGATTCCATTTCGGCTTTTGAACATGAAAAGACAGTTTCCTTGGATCCTTTCTGCGACTCTCCAGGTGGCGCGTCACTTTGTTCCTTCCGGATTTTATCGGTGTCGTACCAATCACTAGAGTACCAATGAGGTAGAAACCATAAGTATCTCTGAAAAATAAATGAAGAGAAAACTTAAACATTCACTAACTTTAAGTTATATACATTCATATACAAAGGCCACAATCACTTCTCTAATGAGGGAGGCCAAGTCAAAGCACACATTCACCATAAGCTAATACAGTATACCACAATCACTACTCTGAGCTCCTTGGGGATAAAAGGCTGCAACTTATTGTCACACTATTACCAACGAGTCATAAACTGAGGAAATACAAAAACTTTTCATTATTACCCAATCAGCAAAGATTATACAGCATTAGTTTTCTTATAAGTCGCACCAAAGCGACATAACACCTTTATCTTCCGTGAAGTTGATAATATTACAAAAGGTAAAAGAGACCCATGGTAATGTGTTTCATGATTAATTTCACAATATCAAGTTTTCACTTTCCACTGGAAGTACTTTTAAGAGACCGATTACTCTCCTGCTGCAGAGTTCTCCTTCTCCTACTGTATATAATCGTTTTCTTGAAAATGGTTTCAGTATAAAACGAAAGCTTGATATTAGGTAATTAATCATTAAACACATTACTATGGGTTTCATTTTCAATTATCAACCCTTTACCTGCAGATCAGATATCTGTTGGAAAGAATCTCAATCAGGTGGTTTTATTGTGAGTATGACGTATTTGCCAAACTAATATCTTCAAAATGGGCACCATTCCCTCAAGTGGAAGTGAAGAGGAAATCAATATCTGGCATTTGAAGTCATAATTCCATACATAAAGTCAATGTTTTAACCAGCTGAGAGGTACTTAAAGAATTCAGTAGCCAGTTAGATTGTCTAGAGGGACAGTATAAAATTTTTTTCTCTGAGGAATGGCAGCCACACCCCGGCACTGAGTTGTAATTAATTTCGTTGACAGATGGCAGGAAAAGGGTTGAAGGTGTAACTGACTGCCCGTACATGATTACAAAAAGTAACTTACTTCACGACCGGTCATTCGCATGTGGTAAGCATCGCAAATGACGGCACGAGCAACGTCTTCATAAAAATCTCCGATGATGATGAAGTAGCGCTTTTGCTTCAAATCTTGAAGGTACTGGGTCATATTACGCTCAGCTCTTTCTTGAGGGTACTTTCTGATGTACAGGTGAATGTCATTTTCCTGTTAAGAAAAATTTGAAAATTTAAATTTGAACTATATACATACATACATACACAATGGCCACAATCCCCTTTGTAACTGGGTTGGCTGAGTCACACACATTCATCAGAAGCTAATATATCTCAATCTTTCCTCTTATCTCCCTGAGGATAGGGGGCTGCCATAATTCCCCACCACCACAACCCTGCTTGGGTCATTCACAGTGTAAGCAAGCAAGAAAATACAAAGTAAAAAATTCAAATTGAAGTACTGCGTAACGGTGATTTCGTTCAGTCACAGAAACCATCCAGCAAAATTTCTCAAAATAAAAAATTAATATTTTTCATCATTCCATTTTATATATTTTAAAGAAATTTCATGTGCAGAGAGTGGAGACAACCAGGCATATCTTGTAAAGAATAGTAACCCCCAGAACCCCATGTAAATTTAAACAACTCCATAATCTAATTTGTAAATATGAATAACCCCCAGAACTACCACATAAAGATAGTTAGGTAAGGTTAAGCTATGTAATATTTAATTACATTACATTGTGATATGTTAAAAAGTAGCCCTGCAGTTACTCTCCTTTACATAATCCAATCAGCCCCCTTTTATCCCTTTATGTCTCACCCCCCCCCCCCAAAGACAGGAGGAGGCAGTTTATTTATGCTATACAATGAAGAGAAAATAGGAAAATGGGGAAGCAAAAGAAGTATGAATATAGATACAATGAGTAAAGAAACAAAAGGCATTACTATTATTATTATTATTATTATTATTATTATTATTATTATTATTATTATTATTATTATTATTATTATATTATCATTATTATTATTAGCCAAGCAACAAGCACAGATGAAAAAGTCAACAAGGGCTCTAAACCAGATGGTTCCAGAGAAGTTGGAAAAATTTATGATATAAAATGGTACAACACACTATTGCAATGCTAGTTTATTTCCACTATAATATAAAAAACTCAGCATCCAAGTCAGCTTTATTGAAAAATATACTTCTGCCTAGCATAAACTTCCGAAGCTCCAAAAACTTGACAATATTGGCTAGGCAAGCAGGTCGGTTACTCTTTGGCACCACCCTTTTGGTGCAGCTTTCTTGGCCCTAATATATTTTGGTGTTGCCATTTTGACACTTAGCTAACCAAGCATAACCTAACCTAATCTAGCCTAACCTAACCTAACCTATACAAAATAGCTTAGTGCCAAAAAAGGAAACGCCAAACCAATTTAGTGCCAAATGAGTGGTGCCAAACAATTCCAATCCGTAGGCAATCACCGTCAAGCTGATAATTAAGATGTCAACTTACACTGAGCAGATCCTGCAGCAGCGTTAGATATTCGGAGTACCTTTGACCGTCTTCGTTAAGCGAGGCCACTCGATGCCATCCCATTTGCGAGAAAAATTCATTGTATACGTTTCTGAAAAGATAATTATCAATTTATAATTTCCTTTGAGATGCGGCATCACTGCATCACACTTCTGTTTATACAGCAAGATGCCAGACGTGTAGGATACAAAATAGAACCATACTATTTTAACGTATGCTTGAGAGAGAGAGAATATCATCTCAGTAAAGAACTTTGAGCCAATGTGAATTTTGACTCTGTTGCCTTGGTTATTGTACGCAATCTTCAGTTATATTTTAGAAATGGCAAGAGATAACCTGGAAAGTAAGAGCACAATTGCAATTTTAATTCTATTCTTAACTACTTCTTAACTAGAATACCAGTTGGAAAAAGTATGAAATAATATCATCATTATAAGCCAAGCAACAAGTCCAGCTGGAAAAAGTATCCAAATAGTGATGAAATATTGCCAAGACAATGGACGAAATGAGAAATCCTTTTAGTAATGTCGCAGTTCGTATTGTTTCCATGCTATATCAACATCAACACTAATACAATACTACAGCATGCTTAAAACTGTTCCTATTTCATCTAAATATTCATTCAACAAGCATGGTGGCACTGCACAATTTTGACATGATCCCATATTGACTTCAAACCAATCTCTAAGGGAGAACTTAGATAACATAGTTGGTATGATTAAAAAATATAAAAGTCAGTACTACATAACTTATCATGCCACTGTTAAGACGTTTATAGCTGTTACAACTTCATCCATACAATCAATTAAACAACCATGGCAACATTACACATCCCTGACGTAACCCTACATTCACCTCAAACCAATCTCTGAGAGAGAACTTAATGTTGAGCTCCAGATCAATGTGGCAGGATAAATCAGTAACAGACATACAAAATATAGTTTTAATATTGTAGCCAAAAGATAACACCATATACCGACCGCTTCACTACAATCTCTCCCTTCTCAACATAAACACACAAACAAAAGACGCTGGAAATGCGCAATATTGTATATAATAATTTCAACAGAATTAACACTTAAGATATCAAATTCTGGGGAAATAAAATAAATACAAGTAAATTGTATACAACCTATCACACCGCTGTCCAGAAGCAAATATAATCCACAGAACTGTCAAAAGTTAATGCTTAGCAAATCCTTCATACCTAAGAGAATTCAATTTTCCTTAAGGAGACACTAAAAATGTATGATCCCTGGTTGTGATGTACTGCAACACATAACTGATATTTTAGCAATTAATCTTTTTTTTGCTTAGGTTCTTAATATCAAGTGAAAGGACATTTTAGACGTACTAATCACTTAATAAATATTTGACATGTACACATTATACATAAATATACAAGAGCTATAATCCTCCTTGGAGCAGGGTGGCTGAATGAAGGCAAAACTTAACTCTATTTGGAAGGAAAATACAAAGGAGGGGTTTCCCAGTCACTTTGTTCAACTCTATTTTAATACAACATGCAAGTAAACACGAAGGAGGTATTCTTGTTCCCCCCACCCCGTGGGAAATGCACACATTATAGCAGCCAATACATGAAAACAAACATTCTAGGAATGAGAACTAGCCATGAATAGCTAGCATCAGTGTCATACATTTAAAACACAGAATGGTCAACTAATATATAATAAAAGTTCAGAAAAACCTACCTGAAGATTTTATTTTCAGGAATAGTGCGAAAGAAATACGGATAATCTTCATCAGAAAATATGGCTCCCTCAGCGCCGTAGGATATTATTGGCATGTTAAAATACTTTGATACTCCGGCTACCGGTTCAATTGTATCTGAGCAAGCTGGGCCCACAAAACCAATCTGGCAAGACACAAAAAATGCCCAAATAAAATAAATTATTAAAAATATTTGCAGTGATGTCACCATGGCTGTTCAATTTGTATATTGATGGAGTTGTAAGAGAGGTGAATGAGCGAGTGCGTGGTCGAGGTTTGAGAATGGTAGATGGGGATGATAACGAGTGGGAGCTGAATCAGTTGCTGTATGCAGATGATACTGTGGTGGTGGCAGATTCAGAGGAAAAGCTGTGTCAGTTAGTGTCAGAATTTGGAATGGTGTGTGAGAGAAGGAAGCTGCGAGTGAATGTGGGAAAGAATAAGGTTATGAGGTGTACAAGAAATGAGGATGGTGCTGGATTGAATGTTATGTTGAATGGAGAGACACTTGAGGAGGTTAATCAGTTTAAGTATTTAGGCTCGGTTATAGCTGCAAATGGTGGAGTGGAAGCAGATGTGTGTCACAGAGTGAATGAAGGATGTAAAGTGTTGGGTGCATTGAAAGGAGTGATGAAGAATAGAGGGTTGGAAATGAATGTTAAGAAAGTTTTGTATGAGAAAGTGGTTGTGCCAACTGTGATGTATGGATTAGAGTTATGGGGTATGAAAGTAAGTGAGAGACGGAAACTAAATGTGTTTGAGATGAAATGCCTGAGGAGTATGATTGGTGTATCTCGATTGGATAGGGTTAGGAATGAAGTGGTGAGAGCAAGAACGGGTGTGAGGAGAGAAATTGCAGCCAGAGTAGATATGAATGTTCTGAGATGGTTTGGCCATGTGGAAAGGATGGATGATGATAGGCTGCTGAAAAAGGTGATGAATGCGAGAGTTGATGGGAGAAATGCTAGAGGGAGGCCTAGGTTTGGATGGATGGATGGAGTAAGGAGAGCCCTGAATGGTAGGAGGATGGATGTAAGGGAAGCAAGCGAGCGTGCTAGGAATAGGAATGAATGGCAAGCGATTGCGACGCGGCTCTGATGGGCATCTGCTGTTACCACGGGGCTGCATCTTACAGAGATAGCCCTGTGGTAGGGGCAGTAGGAGGAGCTGGCAGTTGTGAAGCGACACAGGTTGTGGAAGAGCCGGGAGGATGGGCTGTGGCACTCCAGCAGTGCCATCTGAACGGTCGCTAGCTCCCTCGTCATTGCCCAAAGAGCAAAGTAATCCCCCTATTTGTTTTCCTTTCTTGATGTCGGCTACCCCCCAATTAAAGGGGGAAACAGCCAAGGTATATGTATGTATGTATGTATTTGCAGTATAAATATAAAGCCAAAATTACAGAAATCCATATTGTACAGAAAACAGAACATACATATGTATTCTTAACCAAATAAGCACATTACATATGTGAAAACATGAATCATTTTTTTTTTTACCCCGACTGGGACTCGAACCTAGGACTTATGATTGCTAAGTCAAGGCGCTACCACTACACCACAGAAGGCTAAAAGGAATCCAACCTTATAGCTTATATCTGCTATACTTAGGAATGAACGCATTCTATCTGAATGCCACTATGTTCATATTACAGATTCCCCAACCTCACTCGTGGCTTCATTTTAGCATTTAATTCAATTCCCAATCACATTCGGGCCATGAAATAACCAAATAAGCACATTACGTATGTGAAAACATGAATCATTTTTTACCCCGACCGGGACTCGAACCTAGGACTTATGATTGCTAAGTCAAGGCGCTACCACTACACCACAGAAGGTTAAAAGGAATCCAACCTTATAGCTTATATCTGCTATACTTAGGAATGAACGCATTCTATCTGAATGCCACTATGTTCATATTACAGATTCCCCAACCTCACTCGTGGCTTCATTTTAGCATTTAATTCAATTCCCAATCTCATTCGGGCCATGAAATAACCAAATAAGCATATTACACATGTGAAAACATGAATCATTTTTTACCCCGACCGGGACTCGAACCTAGGACTTATGCTTGCTAAGTCAAGGCGCTACCACTACACCACAGATATAAGATATAAGGTATAAGCCATAAGGTTGGATTCCTTTTAACCTTCTGTGGTGTAGTGGTAGCGCCTTGACTTAGCAATCATAAGTCCTAGGTTCGAGTCCCGGTCGGGGTAAAAAATTATTCATGTTTTCACATATGTAATGTGCTTATTTGGTTATTTCATGGCCCGAATGAGATTGGGAATTGAATTAAATGCTAAAATGAAGCCACGAGTGAGGTTGGGGAATCTGTAATATGAACATAATGGCATTCAGATAGAATGCGTTCATTCCTAAGTATAGCAGATAGAAGCTATAAGGTTGGATTCCTTTTAACCTTCTGTGGTGTAGTGGTAGCGCCTTGACTTAGCAATCATAAGTCCTAGGTTCGTGTCCCGGTCGGGGTAAAATATGATTCATGTTTTCACATATGTAATGTGCTCATTTGGTTATTTCATGGCCCGAATGTGATTGGGAATTGAATTAAATGCTAAAATGAAGCCACGAGTGAGGTTGGGGAATCTGTCATATGAACATAGTGGCATTCAGATAGAATGCGTTCATTCCTAAGTAGAGCAGATATAAGCTATAAGGTTGGATTCCTTTTAACCTTCTGTAGTGTAGTGGTAGCGCCTTGACTTAGCAATCATAAGTCCTAGGTTCGAGTCCCGGTCGGGGTAAAAAAAATGATTCATGTACTTTTAACATTCGTCTTCTAATCCTGGGGACCAAGGTAGTGCAGTGGTTAGAGCTCTCAACAAGGGAAATGAAAGACCCATGACTGAGGCCACCATGGGGCGATAGGGAGGGCATCCAGCTTTAATTCCCTTCTTCCAACCTGTCTGTGTCCACCCTCATATAAGGGCCTAATATAGTGACATATAAAATGGCAATCTAGTGTTCACCTACTCTAACTTACTTCCCCAATTGCTATCTGATCCATACCAATGTGATCTACAAAAACTATGTACACCGAATAGTCGAGTCTCCAGTATTACATGTCAGTGAATTTGGACTCTGAATGTGGATGAGAAAAGAATAACTGAACTTCTTAAAATAAGGTACCTACGATAAATTTTGAAAGACATATGCTCCACAGAGTGAGCAGTAAGATAGAGAGATATGCAGTCGGAGAGACAAGTTCAATGGAAAAAATTATGTATGGTGTATAGCTGCTTTGGCCATCTAGAATGAATGAGCAACATAAGTACTGAGCAGAGGATTCACAGGTCAGGTTTACCAGAGTGTCGAGATTGATGGGCAGGGTGCGAAATGCCTCAAACAGGAAAGGCCTTGACATCCAGCAAAGTGAGGGGCATGTAACAAGATACACAACCTTCCCTGACAAATATCTCTTAGAAAAAATCATGCCCTCATGAAGGTCCACGCTAAATCAGGGATGCCAAAAGCATAGATATGACTTTTAGCTGTGGCAATGGTTAGATACTGTTCACTAAGAGGCATGATCGAGGTATATTAGTGTCTAGTGAATGTGTGTGCTTTGACTCAAGCACCTCTTAACAAGGGGTTTGCAGCCATGGTGCAGAATATGTATGTTGTATAAATAGGACGCCTAGGCTTGACTGCGTATGAAAGGTTATGATTTGAGGATGGAAAAGGATTTTAAACTTTTTATCATATTTCTATTCCTTTGCCTGAGGCCACTTAGCTGGCTCTGGGAGATGAAGGTACATACATAAGAAAAAAAATTAAAAAGTGACTGCTAGCATCAGCAGATTATGAAATTACGTCAATTACTATTAAAAAAAATACTTTCAAGGTGTCATTTCATCTCCTATCCTCTTTTGAATGAGTTTAATATCTGACTCGAAGGAGGTTCTCTTTCATTCTACATGGGAAGAATTTCTGTTTCTCACCAAGTGGGAAGATTCTCTCTTCCCACTTGTATTATAAGAGTCTCATTTTACATGAAGTGACAAAGTCTCTCTTACAGTAATATACCTCATTTAGGTAGAATTACCAATATAAGATTAAAAACAGCTCACTATTAACATAATAGAATTGCCAATACAAGATGAAAATAGCTCACTCACTGGTAACAAACTGAAATTACCAATATAAGATTAACCATAGCTTACTGGTAACTAAGCTCCTTAATAACTAATTAGAATTACCACTATAAAATTAAAAATAGCTCACTGTTAACTAATTAGGATTACCAAAATTTAATTAAAAATAGCTCAATGTTAACTAATTGGGTTTACAAATGTAAGATTAAAAATAGCTCACTTATAACTACTTAGAATTACCAATATGAGATTAAATATAACTCACTAACAACTGATTAGAATTACCATATAAGATTAAAAATGGCTCATTGATAACTAAATAGACTTACCAATATCAGATTAAGAATACTCACCATACTATTGTAAAATCCTTCACTGGAAGCACTCTGAATAATATCGATAAACTGCCTCATGACCATAGCCGTCTCACAGGCCCCGTTCAAAGTGATCATTTCAATTTTGTAATCCGCTAAAATGCTATTATTTTTGTTGATGGCTATTACAGCCATTCGAAATGCTGGGACGATGCCCGGGGCTATGAATTTATTCCGACTTTCGTCGCTCGCAGTGATGGGAAACAAGCCAACGAGTTTCAACGTATCCTTCTCGTCACCGGGTCGCCAAGCGTCCCAGTAGTTCTGTCATTGAAATTATATTTTTATATAATAAATTAACAAATTTAAAGCATACATAGAGAGTTATCTCTGGACAAGTGAAACCTGGGTATACTTATCATATTGATATAGATTAATGTCACACAGGGTCTCCCTAGTTACAAATGTGGCTACATATTTCCAAAGTCACTGGATATGCCTTTTTCAAGTCAGTGAAGCAGTGCAATGACTAAAGAAGACAACAGTGAATGCATACAAGCTACAGCTGTCGGGGCTCACAGCAGAAGACCCTTGCCCATTTACCCTGTGGATGGCCTATGCAGAGTGGTTTTTGGTGGGGAGGGGAACTGTAGTGACTCTTTATCCCCAAGGAGATACGATGGGTGACAGAAATGAACTGGCTTCTAGTGAATGTGTGGTCTGATTTGGCCAACCTCTTACAGAGGAACATGGGCCTGCATAGATGTACGTATGTATAGAGCACTTAATACTCTGCAGATAATTCGTACATATTTCATGAATTTTAAAAATATATACAGTATATATACAAATATAAACAATGGCCGAGTCAAAGCACACACATTCACCAGAAGATACTATGCCTCGAGCACTTCACTTAGCTCCCTGGTAATAGAGCTGCCACTTCCCACCCACCACCACCTCCCTAGGGTTACCAATAGGCTAAGTGGGCACAAGTCTTCTCCCCAGAGGCCCATCAACAACAGCCAGTTTACTCCCACCGCTTCATCTCATGAAAAAGACATGAACGACACGAAATACTACAAAAATATAAAATACTGTACCACATTATTCTTTATCCACTGGCAAGCAACCTTGTCCAAAGTAGCCACCGATTTCGGTTCTTGAACTTCGTTATAGGTCTTCATAATTTCCATAAACTCGGTATGGTTAATCTGTACTTTATGAAGGGCCTGAAAGAATGTTAAAAATTAACATTAGTTTCTTAATGGTATCAAAACAGATATTTACATTCTGAACAATACTAGCATCGTTTTTTTTAATATTGGTATCAGTACATATGTTTACATTCTGACCAATGTAAGAATCAGTACATTTTCTTAATAATAGTATCAAAACACACTTAAAATCTAAAAATTATAAGAATTAACAGTGTTTTCTTAATAATGCTATCAAACAACGTTTACATTCTGAATGATAAAAGAATTAGCATGGTTTTTCTTAATAATAGGATCAAAACATGCTTACTTCTGAAAAATATAAGAATAGCATTGTTTTCTTAATAATGGTATCAAAACTGATGTTTACATTCAGAACATTATAAGAATTAGCATAATTTTTCTTGATAATAGTATAAAACATGTTTACATTCTGAAAATATTGAACAATATAAGAATTAGATTTACAATATCTAGATTATTTTTTTAAATATCCACAACCAAATAATACTCACATCATATGCAAAACGAGCGTATCGTTTCAGCTTCTTCCACACAAACTTGTGAAAGCGATGCATCTCGTACTTGCATTGGTAAGGGGAATTTCCACCAGACTGCTGAGATAAACAATACATTAAGGTCTAGAACACTCTGCAAATAATCCCTCAAGATAGGTCTATGGCAAACCAGGAAACCTTGAGGTCTGGATTTGAAATTCTGCCATATAAATGAAAAAACAATCATGATTAGTTTATATGGCATCCAATGAAGATATAGACAAATCTAACCTAAAAATAATCTCAACTGTAACCTTTACAGAGATACAAATAATTTTTTATTCATCACATTCCCTAATTTTACATGACTATAAAAAACGTAAAATTTAATGACAAACCAGCATACTTACAGCTGAACTATCAATGCAAGGGGCAAAGCCAACAGGCGTGAAGTTGAATGGCTGCAGAAGAATTGATGGCCACCAATGGAATATCAGGACAGAGCGTCGGTCTGAGCCTTTGAGGTGCATATTTCTCTCTATGAAAGTGTGGTCTAAATTTGGTCCAATCCATGCGACTCTAACATACGCTTCCATTGTCTCAATTTGCTTTTTCAAAAACTCTGCAACTCCAGCATCTGGTTAAAGAGACATCTTCGTCAAATCTTTCGGCTTTTTCCATCAATAGTCTGCCGTTTCAAGCATGACTATCAAATGCTGGAGCTGGGGTATTATGGCTGGGTGCCCTTCCTAACGTCCAATGCAGTGGGCTCCAACATGGGGTTGTCACTTGCCAAGTCCCGTGCTTGAACCACTGTGATACAGCAATCCCCTAATGCTGTTTGTCATTTTATGTGTCGCTACTGATCCCAATTCCAATGGGGGTGGATATAAAGAGGTTAAAGCTTGGGAATTAGGGTTGGATGCTCTTCCTAATGCCCCACAGTAGGCTTGAACACAGGTTTATCATTTCCTGAGTTGTTAAAGTGGTCCCCTAATTCTATTTGCTGCTTTATGTCACTAATGATCATCATTCAAATGGGGTGGAAACAGAAAAGTTGGAGACAGGGAATGAGGGTCGGATACTCTTTCTAAAACCCGGTGGTGGGCTCGAACTCGGGTCTGTCACTCCCTGAGTTGAGTGCTCTTACCACAGCGATTGTCAAATAGTGCAAAAATTTCAATACTTTCCTAGATTTCATGGCAGATAATTATACAATTCAATTAGGTTCAATGCAATTTCAAATTCTTCCCAATATTTTCACTTACATACTGGAAAAATGCAATTACCTTCCTTATTGTCATTGCTATGAGTGACACAGTAATTACAGATAAAAGTAGAACAAATATCAATACAAATAAAGAGAATGCATAAACAGGAATGCTGGGATATTGCAAAGGATAAAAAAATAAAAAATAAAATAAAAAAGACTGACATGAAAGAATCATTTCATGCTCGCACGTACCTGCGTACGAAGCAAAGAGCACAGCGCACTTCTGACCCTCCTCGCATATTCTTGGCGTGTACATGCCTTTATAACAAACGTCGGCCTCTTGACAATAATATTCTCCTGTCTCAGGATTTTTCATTTTGCCTGACAGGGCATCCAATTCTGCAAAATAATAATCAATATGAAATATACAATAAAATTATGGCAAGAAAACCAAAACCTAATCATGAATTATAAATTAAGCAAAGGGGCTTAGAGGTTAAAGGTTTCTAATGAATTGCAGAGGCAAGGGATAATGATAGCTACCACTAGAGACCAACTATATACCTTCCATATAGCCGGGGTCCTAGTCCTCTCTTTAAACACATGGACCCAGTGATCTCCAAGCATTGGCGGAATAATTAGGAAGACCTATAGAAAATTACCAACCCCCAAAGAATTAGCATTGCGAAATCCTAATCCAATATCAATTTAGGTGGGAGGAACGGACAACTTATTAGAATTTCCGATTCCTGTAATTATCATTTTAAAGTATGGAAAAGAAGGGTTTTATTTACTATACCCCACCCCATGGATAGGAATTAAATTATATAAGTGTTGGTCTCAGGGAAAACTTGTAGGACAGTGCCAGTACTGAAATAAGTAGTTGTGCCATTTTTTTTATTTTATTTTTTTGCATTTTATTTTTTCTTTTCCTCTTCCAGTTACTTCCCTTGCTGGAGCTATCTGCTTTATAGTCCTTGTTGACTTTTTTATACAGATAGGCTTGTTGCTCGGCTTATAATAATAATAATAATAATGAGAGAGAGAGAGAGAGAGAGAGAGAGAGAGAGAGAGAGAGAGAGAGAGAGAGAGAGAGAGAGAGAGAGAGAGAGAGAGAGAGAGAGAGAGAGAGAGAGAGAGAGAGAGAGAGAGAGAGAGAGAGAGTAGAATATGCTTTTCTAGAAGAACATCTGCACTTAGATAATAATAATAATAATAATAATAATAATAATAATAATAATAATAATAATAATAATAATAATAATAATAATAATAATAATAATAATAATAATACTGTGAATCGAATCCAGAACTCTATAATGTTGATGAAAAAACATACAGGAGGAATATTTTGAAAATTCGCAATAGCCCTTTATCCCCAAAGAGCTAAGAGGAATGATCGAGGTATATTACCTTCTGGTGAATGTAAGTTCTTTGACTCAGCCACCCCCAAGCAAGGGGGATTACCAAGTTTATATGTGTACGCAAGTTTAAAAAAATTTCAAATTATAAGGAAAATGCCTTGAGACTTTTTGGTTCAACTCTAATTTTCAGGAATTCTGCTTAATGTGTCACTATTAAATCCCCATTTGAATGAGATTTGAACACAGACAGGTTGAAGCTGGGGAATTAAGGCTTAATGCCCTTCTAAATACCCTGTGGTGGGCTCAAACACGGGTTTGCAATTTTCTGAGTCAAGTGCTCTGCTCTACTACAATAACCAAAGATATGAAAAATCTGTACTAAACCATACTTTTTTCATAAATCAATAGCAACAAGACCATGTATCACATTGCAAAACCTAGGGTCACATCCCCTATTTTTTGACGTTTTCACATGTCGCTATTAATCCCCCTTCAAATAGAGGTAAACACAGACAGGTTGGAGCTGGGGAATGAAAATCATTATGTTAAATTTATTGAATTAAATGACCATTTAATATGAATGTCATCACTAATGTTTGTGCCACATACTACAGATGACACAGGCCTAGTTCTTCATAAAATTTCCAGCACACTAAAATTTCACAGATATTTAGGGACACAAGTGAAAGCCACACAGGAAAAGTGTTATTACATACTGCAAGATATAAAAATGCATACATATACATACAATGGCCGAAATTCCCAGCATTAGGGGATGGCCGAGTAAAAGCAAACATTCAAATCAGTAGTTGTCTCCCTTTGGGACTCAGGGAAGTTTAGCCACACAGCTCAGGGAAAAAGAACAAGGTAATTTACCTGTCACTCCACTTAGTCCCTCGGGGATAAAGGCCACAACAAGTCTGCTTAAGTCATCCACAGGGCAAAAGTGCAAGGATCTTCTTACTGAAAAAAAGCATTTAGTGTTTAAGACTCACCTTCTTGCGTCCTAGAAAATATGTTCAGTGCCGGAGACTCTGGGTAAACAAACGCTCTCCAGTGATCGAGTATGATGTCGTACTTCCTAATATTCTCCGGCAAGAACCATCCGAATCGTCCAACAGAGCCGAGAAAACTGAAATGCATAGGAAATATAAAAGCACTATACAAAATAAGTAACTTTTATGAGTAAACTACTGAGGAAATAGTTCATCAAGGCTCTGCAAGTGCTACATAAAAACTGAAATTCGTGGGAAATAGTCTTGTTTCATTGTAAGCGAAAAAGTAAACTCCCTCTAGAAAGGAATGTGAAGTTCAGGTAATGAAACTCTCATTGTCTTTGTTTATTGATAACTGGGCTAATAAGGATAATTGGGAAAAGAAGGGTAAATGAGGAGCTTTAACAATAGCTATAATATATACATCTTCCAAAATCAACTTGGGAACAAGTTAGGTTTCAGAAGTCTGTTTGTAAGTAGAATTGTTCGTTAGCTGTGTTTAGGTATAAAAAAGGTCTGTGCAGTACATACATATGCTGTACTTTACAGTACTTATGCTAAAGACACTTAGCTACTGCATAAAACAAAGTACTGTATACAGTATTAATTTTATTACAGAAATAATAATGTAATAATGCTGTAAAGTACTGTAATGCATATATTAATACTTGGGTAAATAATGGATAGGTTTTGTTTGTGTCTACGAGTGTTTGTAACTCGGCTGTTCATAAGTAGGGGAGATTCTTTAATTCATAATCAGAACTTAAATATATAATGTCATTAAAATATATCTTTTAGCATTTTATGCATCAAAATTAGTCCCCATTTTGGGGGTGGACTCAAGATTGAAGCTGGGGAATTAAGGGTCGATGCCTTGCCTACTGCAAAGACATGAGCTTAAATATCAGCTGTCCCCTCCAAAGTCATGCATTCTACCACTACACTATTGATATCCCCTTTGTAAGAACTGTACAAGGAACAGCAATGTCTATTTGTAACATACTGAAGAACTAGTTCATCGAGGTTTTGTAATCACTCCATAAGAACTGTGTTTTTCCCACATCCTCATTCTAACTAACAAAGTACCTTCTTTTCCTCATGATATGATTTTATCCAATCAAAATGTCTACCATACGTGATGATTTCAAAGTCAGATGTACATTGTTCCAAGTTGCTATGAGTCTACCATACCTGCCGGTTTCAAGGTCAGACATGAGTGGTTCCAATTCGTCAAGTCTACCATACCTGGTAGTTTCAAAGTCAGCTGTGAATGGTTCAATGTTGTTATGAGTCCACCATACCTGCTAGTTTCAAAGTTTGATAGAATCCAAACTGTAGTGAGTCTACCATACCTTCTGGTTTTCTAGGCAGACAAGTAGTTTCAAACTGTCATAAGTCTACAGTGCCTGCTGGTTTCATAGTCAAACACGAATGATTCCAAGTTGTAATGAGTACCATACCTGCTAGTTTCAAAGTCAGACACAAGTGGCTCTAAATTGTAATGACTCTACCAAACCTCCTGGCTTCAAAATCAGACGAGTGGTTCCACATTGTAATAAGTCTACCATACTTGCCAGTTTCAAGGTCAGACGTGAGTGGTTCAATGTTGTCATATGTCTCTCGAACTAGCTAATTTCAGAGTCAACATGAGGAGTTCCAACCTGCTGGTTTCAAAGCAAGAGGTTAGTTATTTCCAAGTAGTCATAAGTCTACCTTACCTGCTGGTTTCAAAGTCCGACGTGAGTGGTTCGAAATTGTAACCAGGTGGAATCCAGACTTCCAGATTCACCATTGCTTTTGGAATTACCACCTGCTCTGCAGTGCTAAAGTTTCGGCTGCAAATAAACACACAAAATAAGTAAATAACCACAGAGGAAAACTTCCCCTAAGAAAACTTCTGTTAAACTAAACACTAAGGAATATTCAATGTTTTCACCATTAAATGGCAAATACAATGTAGTAATACATACAGTAGACTACCAAGGCATAATGATTTTTGTAAAACTAAATAAAGAGGATCAGTAAATTATGTACAAAGGATAATTTACACTAAAAATCTGCAGTTCAAGTGGCAAGGATATGTCCATAACCACAAACATGAATGATTAATACAATATTTTGAGATTACAGACTGAGCATACAGTTACCTCTTCCCCGGATATTTTTTCTAAAAACCTTTGTAATTCCAGATGATTCAAGAGAGAAAGCAATCAAGAGAAGTTATTTTTGATACCATTTCACATCTTAGTGAGATGCTGTATGCGGGGTCGTCAGACGTACGATTAACACATAAAAACTCATCTCTGATTAAGTAAGGCCCGGAGAGAGCCAAAATGAACAAGAATACTAGTTCAAAGCATCATTTTATATATTAACTATTGATGAAATATTTCATCCATGCCAATATGTGAAAAACAGACAAAAACGTGATATATCGCCATTGTCAGGGAAGAGGTTACCTAGCTAGTGTAAGATACTTAAGGCAGGAATATCACTGATGAGTATAAGAGGTACAGAAGCAATTTAACACTAATTAGGTTCAATTCAAATTTTAGAGGTGATTCAAGATGCTAGGAATTCTCTGATTTCTTACACCTAGCAGGTAAGGAGTAAATTACTTTTAGAAAAAAAAAAAAGCTTAACTACCAATAAAACATTTTACAAGTTACATGTACATCAGGAAAGATAATATTCATACATTTGGACCACATCTTACACAGTTTCATACAATACGGTTTTGAAAATATGCCATCAGAATATATTAGAACACAGTACGCAATTTTAAATGCTCTGGTTTTCAACATATGCGATTGGAATATATCAAAATCCTGTACACAGTTTTAAATTTTTCTTTTTAATGAGCGTGACACCGGGAAAAGCAAGAAAAGTGCCCTCATCAATAAAGGCCCGGGCACGAAGAAAACATTAAGACAAAGAAAAAGAAAAAGGTTAAGGACAAGGCAGAGATGAGGTAATGATACACAATAGGAAAAAGACAGGCAGAAAGCATAGTCAAAGTACTGAGGACCTAAAGGTATGACAGGATTAGGCCCTGATATGACGAATAGATCCGTTTTTTGAATGAAGATAGGTAATAAGAATTAGGAAAGACAGAAGGGGAAGAGAGTTCCAGAGTCTGGAGGTGGATGAGAAGCAGCAGTCACTGAATTGACCAATCAATGAGCTACAAATCTCCACACAGTAACTGTGAGACGAGGCCACTTGGTGGGTGTTACGTGGCCTCGGCAGTAGGAAGGGATGCATTTCCCCAACTCATTAGAGCAGTGATGGAAGCAGTATCGATAGAAAAGGAAAAGGGATGATACCTTATGGCTAAGAGAAAGAGAATCCAGAATAAAAGTAAGAGAAGGCTCCTTAATGAATCTGAGTGCCTTAGATTCAACCCAATCAAGGAAATAAGCACAATATATGAAGAAGCATCCCAGATGTGCGAGCAGTATACTAAGCAGGGACGGATAAGACCTTTATAGATTTAAAGTAACTGTAAAGATGATTAGCAATGACGAACACAAAACAGAACCCCAATTTATTGGACGCATATTTTGAAATTTGGATTATATGATTCCTCGAAGACAATTTAAAGGCTATCGTGATTCCTAATATATTAATAGAATTAAGAGTGCATATTTCATTAGTTTCGAAAACAATTGGAGTATCAGGAGGAGAAGAAGATAAAGAGACAGCCAGAAGCTGTCTTGGAGGCATTAAATTTAACTAAATTTTGGGTGCCTTACTTAGATACCCTCTGCAAATCAGAGCTAAGAGTAGAAGAAAGAGTGATACAAAACTGATTACAAGTAGCAAATAAAGGTTGCGAAGAAAAGGCAGAGGAAAAATTCACGGAAGAATCATCAGCAAAGGCGTGAAGAAGCAAGGAGGATGGGGACTGAAGCAGATCGTTGAAGAAGAGAAGGAACAGAGTAGGAGAATGAACAGAGCCCTGTGGAACATCATTAGTAACAGGGAATGGGCCAGATGTTGCATTATCAACAACCACAGATATAAAATGGTCAGAAAGAAAACTGGAAATCAGAGAACAAAGAGAAGGGGTAGAGCCAAAAGCAGGCAGTTTTATGATAGAGCCTTGTGCCGAACTCTGTCAAAAGACTTGGCGATATCAAGGGCAACAACAAAGGATTTCCCATAGTTCCTCAGAGAAGATCATCATACATGAGTAAGATAGGACAGGAGGTCGCCAGTTGATCTTGCCTTGCCGAAGCCGTAATGGTGATCGGAGATAAGTGTGGTTCTGAATATATGCAACTTGAAAACATTAACACACTGTACCACAATGTAAAATGTTAATTTACTATATTTACTCTGAACAATAGTTTACAACAACTACTGTACTGGTTTTAAATATAATTTTAAATTGAATAAGATAAAGGTTACATACAGCATAATAATCTTAGGCATGATTTTATGTATTTGGGAGGTTGGGAAGAGGTTATATGCAAAGTAAATACGCACTTTTATACAAAGACCTTAAACACACGTGGTTCTTGAATATCGTGGAGGTTTGGGAATGCTATGGGCAATACAAGGATGGACAGCATGAAGAATTAGTATATTTGAGGGACATCGCAGATAGAAGAGGTTGGGTACAAGATGAGAAAGGCAAGATGGTTTGGACATGTGCTGAGGAGGGTTCAGGAGTATGTTGAAAGAAGGATACTGAGTTGGAGATGCCAGGCAGGAGGGGGTGAGGTACAGCAAATACGAGGTGTGGTGAGAGAGAGGACATGAGGGTGTGCATAATGTGATGGAGGAGGACGCAGGTGATAGGGTGATAGGGAGATGACTGATCCTATATGGCGACTCCTGACAGGAGAAGCCAAAGTTTTGATGATGCTTGGCGAATCAATTGACAGTGTGAGATGAGGAACCACTGTATAATAGTTTCTTAACATTGCATGTACACTGATTTAAATACTTGGCTATTATTATATTACATAGGACCAAATATATTTCTATGAGAAACAAATATACTGTATAAGCCAACTGAATATAGTTAATAGAATACTGAAGAAAAATGTCATTAACAGATTTGTAATTATTTTTATGATTGGATGTAAGCATTGGGAAGGAAGTACCAGCTAGTCTATATTCACATCCCCAAAGAGATTAGAACTTATTTTGCAAAAAATTTCAATCCGATTCATATTCTCTTAAACTTAGGAATCTCAAAAGTCAGGTTACGGTGATCGGTTGGGAATCCTCTGTTAACACTGCCTGTGAGGTTATCTCATACCGCAAGAATAGAACATGAAACATATTTCAACCCTGGCCAAAATTTGAACCTTAAACACATAATAAGTGTCAAGGCACTACTAAATGTGACTTTGGTGGTACAGCTGGTACCTCCTTAGCACAATAATTATTTGTCCTAGGTTTGAATCCTGACCAGGGGCAAAAATATGTTTCATGTT
Source organism: Halocaridina rubra (assembly GCA_037179515.1). Taxonomy (NCBI): domain Eukaryota; kingdom Metazoa; phylum Arthropoda; class Malacostraca; order Decapoda; family Atyidae; genus Halocaridina; species Halocaridina rubra. The sequence goes on from JAXCGZ010021580.1 coordinate 21,263, forward strand.
TTCTTATATAATAATGTGTTTACTTAATCACTACAAGAACAGAGTTAACTGAATCCAACTACTTTGTTAATCAAAATATGATACATTTTCTATAAAGTAACTATCCATTATAATAATATTTACAGTTGCAATAATAGTACAGCTTATAAAATGACCACCACAAAAATTATAAAAACTTATTCCCATAATTTAAAATAAGCAGTCATGCATATTGCCTAACTCTTCTTCTTAATAGGGCATGAAAGAAAATATTAAATTACATAAAGGAAGTAGCATATAATTAAAGAGTGAGATATACATATATATATATATAGAGAGAGAAAAAAAACACATATAAAGAAATAAAAGCAAAATAAGCAAATTAATACCCAGCAAAGCACAAAAAAGCAGGGTGCGCTAAGGGTCTACAGATTAATACAAGCTTAAACACATAAAAAAAAATTATTTATAAAAAAAAAAAATACAGAAACCATATTATTGATTGTAGACATTTTAAAATGACAATTAGTATTATTAAATCTACCCTAGTCTATGAGGAACAGAGGAGTTGATGGAATCAAACTAGGTACTCCTGTAGTAAGCATTCTACCCCACTATCTTTAGTCTATTGTTCTCTAACCTAACCTAACCTAACCTAACCTATCCTAACCTACCCGACCTGACCTGACCCTACCCTACCTAACCTAACTTAACCTAACCTACCCTAATCCAACCCAACCTAACCTAACCTAACCTAATCTACTGACCTAACTTAACCTACCCTATCATATACCTCACTCCATCTTACATCACCCCACCCCATCCAACCTAACCTAATCTAACCAGCTTAGGTCGGGGTGCAAAAGACTCCAGATAACGGGGTAAAACACATACTACAACAGCACCTAAAATTGTTACGGGTTTGAATATATGGTTTTAAAGATGATGGCATCATCTGAGTACTAGATTTCCCTGTTCTCTGCCTAACTTTGCGCATGCACTTGCTTCTGTCCACCTCCCCCACCCCCCCACCCCGCTATTTTGCACCCCACTGCACCGCCCACTCACTCACATACAACTTGCGGGAGCAAGTGCATGCTAAGGACGGTGGATGGGTGAGGTGGGGCGGTGACGACACCTCGTGACGTCACAGTTTTTTCCCCTCACTGACGTCACAACCACTTACTTTAACGTAAAGCCGCCTCCAGCGATGAAAGCGATGAAGGCTTTGAAGGATTCGTAAGTGTATATCTTCTGTTGGACCATCGCCTCGGTACTGTAAGTGCGTGCGCGCACAGTAACACAAACACACACACACGTGACATAAAATAAAAAGCAAAATACACAAAAAACTAAATTACAATATTTTTTTTCTCTTATGGCTTCTGTAAACGTCGGTTCCCTATAATTTGAATTAGTAATAAATAAATGAATTAATTTGTAACTAAAATATGAAAAAATCAATAAAGGAAAAAATAATTATATATATATATATATATATATATATATATATATATATATATATATATATATATATATATATATATATATATATATATATATATATATATATATATATATATAAGCAAATCAACAGATAAATGAATAATTACAAACATAAATAAGTAATTGAATGTATAAAATAGGTACAAATACATAAATAAAAGAATTGAAAAAAAAATAATCAAAATACATAATTTTTTTCTCGTTATTTTACATTAGAATTTCATTTACTTTTTACATCAGGCCAAGATACATATATACGGACAGTGCAAACGTGAGGGGAGAGCAGATTCCATTATATCTTCTTATATTTTCATTTATCATTACAGGCCATGCTCTTCTTTTTTTTTAAATATATCTATCTTCTTTCAATAAATGACCTCTCATTTTGTCGCTCTGCATTTTTCTCTTATTTTTTCAAAGGCAGTTACAAGGCCATGCTCATTCATCTTCCATATTTTTTTTTTTCCTATTTCAAATTTCAATTTATTTTCCATTTTCTGACAATTTCCTCAAACGCATTTCCGGAGCATGATGCTGTCTTTGCTTTGTTTTGGAATAAGTAAAAAAATAATTTCTCCCAATATTCACGAGAAAAGGTAATCCCTTTCAGTGTCCTCAGAGAAGACAATCCCTCTCTGTGTCCACTAATAAAGATTATCCCACTAGGAAAGGTAATCCCTCTCAGTGTCTACTAGTAAAGATAATCCCACCTAGTGAATCCTTATCAGTGTCCAGTGGTAATGGTAATTTTTCTGTGTCAACGAGCAAAGGTAATCCCTCTCAGTATCCACTAGTAATGATAATCTTTCTCAGTGTCTACTAGTAAATATAATCCCTCCCTGTGTCCACTTCTAAATGTAATCCTTCCCACTGTACACGAGTAGAAGTAATCCCTCTCCATGTCCACTAGCAAAATGTAATCTCTCTCAATCTCCACAAGAAACGATATTCCTTCCTCCCAGTGTCCACTAGTAAAGATAAACTTTACTAGTGTCCACTAGCGAAGTTTATCGCTCCCAGTGTGTACTAGCCAATATAATCCCTCTCAGTGTCCACAAGTAAAGGTAATCCCTCTGTGTCCACAGTAAAGGTAATCCCTCCCAGTGAATTTATTTTCAATTATTACATTCTTTCTTCATTCGTAAAGTGTGTGTGTGTGTGTGTCAGGTTGAGTCATTATGGCCAACTATCACCGATTTTACCCGCTACCTTAAGCTTCTTGCTTCACACTGGCCATTTATCGGCGATTTTGTAGATTTTGAACTTGGCGTCACTTTGTCGAATATTCGCCGATTCTTCCTTTGGACGGAGTCACACTGCGAAGAGGAAAGTACACACACATGTGTGTGCATTTGTGTGTACTTTCCTCTTCGCAGTGTGACTCCGTCCAAAGGAATAATCGGCGAATGTCCGACAAAGTGACTCCAAGTTCAAAATCTAAAAAATCGCCGATATATGGCCAGTGTGAAGCAAGGAGCTTAAGGGAAGGGGTAAAATCGGTGATAGTTGGCCATAATGACTCAACCTGACACTATGAACTAAATAATTCATTTTATTCTAAATCGCTCGAGTCTGGCCTTAGCCCCATCATGCTACTCTTAGGTGCCAGTGACCTGCCGCTCTACAACTAGTTGACCTTTCCTCGTGCTTTGTCTAGTAATGCACCCATTATAACGCAAAGGTAATAAGCACGAGTAACAGCGTTACCAGATCAGGAAGTTTATTATCCTTTCTTTTCTTTTCTTTTTTATCAATATTTATTTTATTTTATTTTTGGCAACGCTGTTTTTATTTTTTTTTATTTATGTAAATGAGTGAAAGTTTATATATATATATATATATATATATATATATATATATATATATATATATATATATATATAAAGGAAATAATAATAATAGTAATAATAATAATAATAATAATAATAATAATAATAATAATATAATAATAATGATAATAATAATAATAATAATAATAATAATAATAATAATAATAATAATGATAATAATAATAATAATAATAAATAAATGAACAACAGTTGATACGTCAGTTAAGTAAAATATTTATTATTATTATTATTATTATTATTATTATTATTATTATTATTATTATTATTATTATTAAACTCTTTAAATGTATTTAAAAACAAAATCACGATGTCTGTTCATTTTTATCACAAAAAAATTAAACTATTCAAAATAAAGATATTTAATTTATAAATAGGTAAATAAATATTAAGTAAATAAATAAATAAATAAATATACAAACATTTACAATAAGGACATTCTGGATTTTTTTTTTTTAATATGCTTTCAAATCTTGGGTCTTAAAATATTGGAATATTTGTAGCCAAAAACTGGTCGTAAAATTCTTGTTTTTTTCTTTCCTTCTGTTTTAATTATATCGAGATTTCAACTTTCTAGTTCGTCCACCAAATCTAAAAGAAAATTTATATTGAATAAACGCTGTGGGGTTATGAGGAACAAGTGTTCGTCCGCCAAACCTAAAGGAAAATTTATATTAAATAAACGCTGTGAGGTTATGAGGAACAAATATGATCGTTTTTACGTCATGGGCTTCCTTTCTATTTAAGGCTAGGACGATGCCTTCTTGCAAAGACCTTTGGGTTTAGTAGTGCGATTGTTATCCTGAGTGAATGCCCATTTTAAGAGCAGACAGTGGCTGGCCGCGAACCCTAGCGGTGAAATGTGGCTGTATCAATATAAGGATCGTGGACCTTCCACGTCCTGCATAGGCTGCATCAGAGCCGTATATGAAGAAAAGTTTGGCCAATCACTCCCCAGGTGTCACACTGCCTCTGTGCCTGCAATTTTCCAGCTTGCCTTCACCATGACCTATCCCACGCTGCTGCAAAACTTGTTCGATCAGGCCTCCCTTGAAGAGTCAACTGCATGTAGTTAGCATAAGTGGGATCTAGGTTACTGGGATTTGGAGACAAGCAACTGTTGGGGTGTAGGCCTTGAGACAATATGCCACCTTGATTTAACAAAACATGCCCAAACTCTTTCTCAATCCACAACTCGATGCTGGATATGTACGGTACATCTGTCAAATGGACTATTGCGAGCAAACGATAACAAACGATTACATACGATGCGATAACAAGATTACGTACGATGCAAGGCGCGGGAGGAATCGATGTTCGTACTACTAAACGAAGAGGTCTACCCACATACGTATTCCTCAAAAAAAAAGGGGGACCAACCCCATATCCCCCCAATACACACCCCCAAATTTGCTTACATCAAGTGCATTGTGTGGCAACATTAGTCATGCAAGCAAGTACACGATGCATGCAAAAATTCAACGTATCTACTTAACCTATAGACAGAGCCAATTGGGATGGGAAATGCAACTACTGCACAGTAACACAAGGATGTACAATATAAAGTACTCAGTACATGCAGCATAACAACATACACAAGGCCTTAATAAATCCTAACTGAGAAGTTTTTCATAAAAAAATCTAAGAGCAGGACTTATAACATTGCTCTGTGACTAAACTATTATTCTGGCATAAACTATAACTTAACCTAATCCTTGACAACCTCAATACAATTCATCTTAAGGCACAAATATTTCATTTCAAAATAAGAACACTGGATGTGTGGATACTAAGTACTCTTAAAAAACATTCAAATATGGAATTCCAAAGCTCAAAGTAAAATGCCTGTGCTTACAAGACAAAATATTTATCCACAAACATGCCATGTAGCTTTGCAAAATGAATATATATGAGCAACAATGTCCCTTTTTCACTACCAAAATATAAACACAAATACTTCCAATTCTCAACTTCACAAAAAAGCTACAGCTTAATATTAGACCTACAATTTTAAGGAAAGCATACTAGTGGCTGGCTTTCCTGAGAGCATGGCTCTCAGCCAATCATGTTACTGTTTACTAAAGGTTGACTTCAGTGAGTGCATGGCTCTCAGCCAATTGAGTGCATGTTCTCTAGGGTTCCAGCCAATAGCGTGCATCATACAACATGTAGGTGTGGTCACTTTAACCATTCATTATTAAAATATATCTTAATTATACTCTTATAAACATATATGCAATAGTTTTTTCTGTTTGTTTTAAGAATACTGGGACAGAGCTCACTAAGAAACAAATACGGTTTCAAACCAAAATAAATGGATTCAAGTATCCATGTACAGTCACGGTATAAAACTATTTTATCCCTCTTTCAGGAATATAAGTTGGTAAACTGTGTAAATATTAATATGAGTGTACTAAAGGTGCCGAAAAACAGAGGGTGTGAACTTATACTTAAGACATTATTGTTATAAATAAGGAGTATATATTAATTATGTAAAAATGGTACTAAGTGTGACTGGGATTCTTAAGTATCAATTTAAATAGTTGCCGAGTCAATTTTTTTTTTTTAAACTCAAGTGTATTAAGATAAAACACGTTAAATGAGGTTATTTACTAGGTATTTACAAGGGGGGGAGGCAAAATTAGTATGTGACTGTACAGATCTTTCAAATAAAGGCTGTGTGAATGATAAAAAAATATATATATATATATATATATATACAAGAAATATATAACTATACATTAAATACAATTTTAACTAAAATAATAAAAAAAAACTAAAACAAAAATCTATCAATAATGAAGATATTGTTAAAATACTACTTTATATTTCTTTAACCTTAAACACATATTTTGAATCTCATTCATGGAAGCACGATTATCGTGCATCTGGAAACCAAATTAATC